>CABHPQ010171293.1:0-39906 GCA_902168405.1 Peromyscus aztecus | reverse complement strand
TGTGTGTGTGTGTGTGTGTGTGTGTGTGTGTGTGTGTGACAGATTCAAGGGCATGTCTTCCAGCTCACATCCAAAGCTCAAGTCCAGGTTTGCCTTCAGACCGTTTTCAATATCACCAAGCTACTTAATGACATGCAAGCTAGTCTCTGCTTTCTCAAGTCCCCAAATGTTTCTAATTAGCTATGCAATTTGCAACTTTGCACTTGAGCATCTGGAAGAACTACACACAAGCAGGCACGAGAGCATTCCTGGGTCTACACAGATCATAAAATCCCAGTACTCAGAGGAAACCCCTGCTCAAAACTGTCCATTCACTCATTCATCTGTAAATCCATCCATCTGTACATCCACCTACTCCTCGCCTATCAAATACATCTGCACATCTGTCCACCCACCATCCACCCATCTACCTATCCATCTATTTATCCACTTACCTACACAACCATTCATCTAAACATCTATCCATGTATTCACCTATCCATCCACCATCTACTCACCCACGCATCCATCCATCTACCCATCCATGCATCTATCCACCTACACACACACACACACACACACACACACACACACACACACACACGCATTCATCTAAACATCCATCCATGTATCTATCCACCATCCACCCACTCACTCATCTCTCCTATCTAACTATTCATCCATCTACCTTCTACCTACCTATCCATCCATCCATCCATCCATCCAATCTACACATTCATCCATCTACATACACATCCACCATTCACTCACCCACTCATCCATCTATCTATCCACCCACCCAATTCATCTGCATATCTATCAATGTATCCACCTATCCATCCACCATCTACCCACTCATCCATCCATCCATCCATCCATCCATCCATCCACCCACCCTGTGAGAAACAACGATCTTCACTTCAAAATAAGAGCACTGAAGATTCTGAGAAATGAAAGTGAAGCTGTTTCATCTGGAAAGATCAGGAATTAACCTAGAACAGCAGCCACGGTAACTGAGTTAGAGAACAATATGTATAAGCCCTGATTAACGCTAGCTTCCTCCCTTTGTTTTAGCAATCAGGAAGGTTCAGTCTTCCATGTCATCCAGGTTTCATCTTTCCTAATCTTGCTTAAAGTGGCTTTTTCTTTATAAAACAACATGTGGGTTCATCTCCATGTTCTACATACTCTTTAAAGCATATCAGATGCATGATCTTGTAGGCAAGCTTGGCTATGAGTGACTAAACTCTAATTTGGGTGGGGTGTGACGAGAGAAAGAGAGAGAGAGAGAGAGAGAGAGAGAGAGAGAGAGAGAGAGAGAGAGATATGGTGGGTAACCAGACCGGTGGGCATTATGAGGGTTTTATGTTCATTTATAACTGGACTTAGGTCGGCTTTGAAAATGAGCCTTCAGATTATTAACAATTCTTTATGCCTGTCCACTTCATACCCAATCAGCCAGGCTTAATTCTTTCCTTAATGGGGTAACCTCTTGGCTAGATCAGAGGTTGGTGATGGTCCATTAGCAGCTAGTATTTAGATTTCTCTACCACAATCTCTCCTAGCTATGTCTTTAGTACATTGGGGTAATTGGCAAAGATAGCCTCTGAGCTAGGCATGATTCTAACATCTTCAAGCAGTTGGAAGAGATCAAAAGAAGAATATTTTGACACATTCAAATGCTGTGAAATTCAAACTTCTGTTTTCACAGAGCCTATGACATCTGTGGCTGACATGTCCTGTGTGCCACAACAGCCCAGCTGAGTTGTGTCTCCAGGGGCTGTAGTCTGCAGAGCCTTTTGAAGAGCTAGCCTGTTTTCTGATGCTTTTGACAGAGGAGAAGGAACCAGAGTCATGTCCACAGTATGATTCAGATAGGTTCAGCCTTATTCCCACTCACTCCCCTCCCCACACACATGCATACACATAAACACACACACACACTCACACATGCCTGCATACACGCACACACACATATGTGCACACCCCCCCACTCACACTTATTCATGGAGCACCAGCTGTCCTGTCCATGTAGCCTTCTGACCCAGGGCCTTTGTATATCCTATTCTATTGGAATACATCAATTTTATTCCTTTACTCTGGTTGTTATAACAAACAGAATTCTTCAGAAGAGATGTTACAACTCTCTATACTAAAAAAATGTCTTTTAAGAAAGCCTAAATTCCATCTTTTAAAAAATTTTGTTTGAGAAGAGCACATATATGAGTTCTTAATTGTATTTTTGTGCTATTAATTAATTTATAGCACACTCAGTAGTCACTGAAGCCCTTAAAGGCAAAAGCAATGTCTGTTCATCTTGCCCTTACTTCCTAGGTACCCACAACAGGGGTAACTTACAGAGGTCTGGATCACTCTGTGCAAGAATGAGCCCCAAATATCCTTGAGCCGTCATGAGTCCCAGAAGTGTCCTAGGGTGAGTGGAGTACACAGAACACTGTGTGGTGCCTTGTGGTGAAGAGTGACAGGTATCCCTTCACCTATGAGAGATACATCACCGCCCATTAGAAGTCTGAACCCTCAGATAGGGTTGAACCTCATGTGTACTGTCTACTCCATCCCTGTAGATCTGTGACATTGTTTAGTTACGAAGTGGCACAGTATGAGACTGATAACACTAGCTAATAAAATATAATGAAGGTCACATGAATATAGTACCTATCTCTTTCCTCAATTACCTTAATCCCTGGGTGCCCCATATCGTTTGAACATTTATTTTTATTAGTTTTGATTATGCATGTATATGCATGGGGTGAGGTATGCACACGAGTGCAGGGACCTTCAGAAGTCAAGGATCAGATGGCTTTGGAGTTGGAATTACAGGAGGTTGTGAGGCACATGTTCTGGGTAAAGGAATGGAACATGGGTCTTCTGGAAGAGCAGTAGGTGCTCTTAACCACTGAGCATCCCTGCAGCCTTAGAGCCTTGTATTTTAAGCGACAGTCAAACATGGGTAATTGAAATCATAAGGTCAGGCATGGGGATCCAGGGCATGGTTGAGGTCTCATTTTACTGTTAGAGACATTGAGGAGGTATCCTCCAGTTTGGCAGAGACTGGCAGACAGCCAGAAACGTGTTCCATCTAGCCCCTGTGTTCTCAGGCATATGCCTATTTTATAGATAAGGAATTTGTATAACAGTTCAAATTGATCCCCACTGGGAGGGGGAACTGCCGTGGAGAATATTTTATTCTACACACAAAATGGGTCCCCTGGCATGTTTTATCAACACAATCATGGTCACATTGTCATCATTAAGGCATGAAGGAGGCACGTGCCATGGAGAGCCTCTCCTCCCTCCTCAGCCATCTGAGAAGTAGATAGCAAGTGGAATTCTAAGCTGTGTTTGCTCTGCTTCTTAATCATGTTTCCTTTCTGTAATAATCACAAGATGCTGGAGAGTGGGAGAGACCGTTAAAGAGACACTAACTGTCGTATCAGGAGTCAACATGACACCCAGGTTCCAGTGCCTTGAGCTGGCTTAGGTGCATGGAGATTTTTATGAGCATTTCACCAAATTGAACAATAAACAGCCAGAGGCAGGAAGACCACCACTCTGTTAACATCTGGGCAACATTCCTCTATATCCATAATATCTCTACAACCCTTGCTGGATTCCAAAAAATCACAGTGCTACAAGAGAAGACCTACAGTGAAACACCCCAGTGAGAGGCGACATGGTTGAGCCAAACTCACACACTAGGAACAAAAAGTGACCAACTATTTGCCACCAGAGTCCTAACATCCTTGAGAGTTCCTCTCTTTGGGGTGGTAGAGAGGGCTTACTGGGTATGAACTCTTGCGGCACAAGCTTGAGGACCTGAGTTCAAATCCCTGACACTCGTGTATACGTTGAGTATGGCCACGTAGTCCTGTAACCCCAGTGCTGTGGGGGTGGAGACAGGAGGAGTGCTGGCCCACTGGCTGCCAGCCTGGCTCTAGACCCAGTGAGAGTCCTTGTTTCGGTGGAACGATGTAGAGAGTGGTAGAGAAGGGTACCCCAAATCCTCCTCTGGACTCTGTGTACATCTACACAGACACAACCTGCACATACATGAGCATACAGCATGTAAATACCACCCATACACACACAAACACTACACCCACGCCACATAAATACACATATAAACATACATCACACACACACACACACACACACACACACACACACTCAAAAGAGACCCTCCCTTTTGCTCTAAGAAGAAGTAGCCTAGCTGTGTATTCACGATCCTCCTGACCCCTAGTCACATTCTCTTCAAAGGGGGTGTATGACCAGAAAAGAATAGGACACAGCCTACAGCAGCCATGACATCTTGGTAATGAATGTCTGGATTAATTGTAGGGTTTTCCCAGAATCTATGACTCTCTACCTAGAGTTCTCTCACGGCCCTGTAAGAGTATCTCCCCAATCCTCCCACCAGTCCTTCCATTCCTCTGACTATCTCCATCACTTCTTTAATCACATATAAACACTGGTCTTCATGCCGCAGCCCTTCAGATCCAGGTCAAACTCCATCTAATCTGTTAATTGAAGAACATCACTTAGATATCTCTACTTAGCCTCCATTTTAGAAGGTTTGCAGCCTAAGAGTTATCCATATTTAGCTAGATCACACTCCTCACTGTCCTGAAGCTATTTCCTCCCAGTGAAAATCTTCTTTTCTGAAGGGAGGACAGAAGGTCATGAGAATCAGAAAGTAAATACAACATGCAAGGCTCAGGAGGCTCCTGAAAATTACAAGATTCACACATCTCCTCCGTTATATAAGCAATAACAATTTCTGAGGAGTATAGATTCCAGCCCCAACACACACACACACACACACACACACACACACACACACACATCCTGCCTCCCAGCCAGGTCAACCAGACTACAGGCAAATTATACAGGGATTGCCAGTGATAAGAGCTTCCATAATTGTTTCCAATGCTGGAGATGAGCTTTTTGGTGATGCAACTGTGAGTCAGCCATGTTTCTGTCAGTAACTCTTCACCTACACTTTTATATGTAATCCTAGTAAACTCTCTGGTTTGCAGCAGGCTTTATTTTGGGCCACCAACCAGCTCCCAAATCATTACACGGAGACTTATTATTAGTTATGCATGCTTGGCCTTAGCTTATCCCACCAGCTCTTATAACTTAAGTTAACCTGTTTCTGTTCATCTATGTTTTGCCTCAGGGCTTTTTACCTTTCTTTCATTTTGTATGTCCTAATTCCGAGTCTGGCTGGCTGGTCCCAGGCAGCTCCCTCTCTTTCTCCCTTGCGTTCTCTTTTCCCTCCTACTTATTCTCTCTGCCTACCAGCCCCACCTATCCCTCTACTGCCTAGCTATTGGCCATTTAGCTTTTTATTAGACCAAGCAGATGTCTTAGTCAGGCAAGGTAAAACAGCAACACCTCTTTAGAGGTAATTAAACAAATTAAACATAATTAAACAAATGCAATATAAGCAAATGTAATGCATATTTACATAGTTAAAGTAATATTCCACAACACTGGTTCACTAAGTTAGACTTGGATAGAGTTATTTGTTTTTTTGTTTATTTGTTTGTTTGTTTGTTATTTGAGTCTGTCTTCAGTGCCCCGTCAAGACTGAATAAATATTTGTGCATACATCCCCAAGACAAGTCACATAACACTACCCACTCTAAAGAGTTTCCATGTAGAACCCACAGTCTCCCAGAATCCTCTTGGTTCAAGCTAGCCTTGCCCTTCCTCAGCTATCTGTTTACAGCATTGCATATGCAGCTCACACGTGTGTGTGTGTGTGTGTGTGTGTGTGTGTGTGTGTGTGTACCTGTGTGTGGATCACATGTGAGAGGGAATAGAAGCTAAATAAGGAACGTGGTTCTAGCACGATCCTACCACCTTCCCTTCTGAGTCTTTGCTCCTGGCTAAATGTGACAACATGGTGGCATTACTCTGAGCTCCTCACAGAAAGGAGAGGGCTCATCTGATGCCCCCTTCCTTGTACGCTCTTAGGAGGCACCGGCGTGGTGCTCTTGTGTGCGCCACTGGAGGGGCCGCGCTCTGCAGCACCATGGGTCCGTGTGTCTGCAGCGCATCCGGATCCTCTCTGCATGCAAGCACAGGCAGAGGCTGCTGCACACCCTTTGGATCTGTTTGTGTTCTAACACGGGAAACAGATGTGCGTGTAAAGAGAAGGGGTGTGCTTCCACAAAGCCAGAAGTATGTGAGAAATGTAGAAAACAGTCACCAGAAGGCCCTCATCACCTCGACCCAGGCACTCCCCTGCAGCACACTTCCGAGGCCCTCCAGAGGCCTCAGAGGCTTGACCAGTGCCTTACCTTCTGGTAGGATGTCATTAGGGATCCTGAGTGTCCTGGTACTGATCACCCCTAGCAGAACTTTTTACAACCTTAAAAGTATCCGTTTCCATCTGAGTGGAGGGCTTCAAGATGCCAGGCCAGGGCAGGCATGACTCCACAGAACTTAAGTATTATACACAAATAAAGTTCTCTCTGCTTGGAACCAGGAAAAGGGTCATTGAAACAGCTTAAATATTATTAAACTTACTTGTTTTTTTTCTTTTAATATTGGGGAAAAAAATCCTGAAGCTATGATGGCATCTCCAGCCAACCGGTTAGATTTATTGACATTTTTCCCCATGTTAGAAATACATCCACAGATGCCCCGTTGTATAATTAGGTAGGCTTATGGCGACAAGCAAACTGAGATGCGGAAACACATGGAATGAGTAAGATGGTATTTCCAGCAATCAAGACATTCTCTGAAATGATTGAAGGGCACTTCCTCTGCAAAACGATTTTGGACTTAAGGCTCCAATTCAGGGGTTCTTGCCCGAAATCATAGTAAAGGCTAAAAGGCTCTTTATGACAAGCTGTAGTAGATCATCAAAATTCTTGAGTCAGACCTCGAAATCTAGTTTGCTAATGTGCCTCAATCCAAATGCAATCAGGGCTTGGAAATCTCTTTGTGATATGAACCTTCTGGGTCTAAAGATATGTAGCTAATGGTCTCTGCTGTTTCCATTCCCAGAGCAGGGCAGAATGTGGAGTTCAAAGTTGCTGATTGCCTAGTGAGTCAGACTGCGCACCGGGTTGCTCATGGACCCAGGAGGGGAACTGAGGACCGGTAGAAAGCCGAAATCACACTTGTTCATTGTCCATCCAGTGAATGAGCTGAGAGGGAGGACTGTGCCCTGAGGCACCCTCTGGTTCTTGTGAAGTTGGGATTCAGGCCAGGAAGGTGGTATACCCTAGACAGACAGATGCTGCAGGATGGCCGCAGCTGGAAGCTGGGCAGGTACATGCCCAGCAGTTGGTCACCTAGTACCACATGTAAGAATTATTTGTGTTTTACTATTACATACCAACCCTCATGGGTCTCCTCACTGTGCCAGCAGTAAAGTCAGTTTCCTGATTGGTCCTGACTTGAAGGGAACACTTCTCTTTTGAAGCAGGAGATAATGAAGAATATTTAGAAAACAGCCCAGTGTTTCAGAACCTAACCTTTTTTTGTTGTTGTTTTTAATGAAAGAAGACCCAATCCCTTTGAGCAAGTTCACAGAGCATGATGTGAATAGGATGATTTCCTTTACAGACGAAAGGAATATCAATACAACAAATCCTTCATTCACTAGTCACACTGGTTCATAACCCTCCTAAGGTTGTAGCCCTTTAACACAGTTCCTCATGTAGTGACCCCCAACTATAAAATTATTTTGTTGCTACTTCATAACTGTAATTTTGTGACTGTTATGAATCGGAACGTATATATGTAATATACAAGATATCTGATATGTGACCCAAAAGGAATTTAAACCCACAGGTTGAGAACAGCTGCCAAGGGTTTCAGCAAAATGATGCTTTCCCAAGGGACTCTATTTCCAATGGTGTTGGAAGGGGAAGAATTAGCCCTTTACACATGTGCCGCCAACCCATTGACAGATTTTTTTTATCTTGACTAAATATGATGCAAGCTTACTCAGGAGCTTCATTCCATAAGAGGTGCATTTCCACATTTTTTCTCGTGTGTGTGTGTGTGTGTGTGTGTGTGTGTGTGTGTGTGTGTGACATTAGTAGAATCTGTGATTTGCCTCACGTAACTTATTCTCAGATACTTCAGTCTGATAATATCTAAAAGGAGATCTTGGAAAGCTTCATAGTATTAAAAGATTAAAAAAAAGTGTGGAATGTGGATGCTGTAATTAGCTTTAACTATTTAATTGACTCAGCTTTGAATCATCTGAGAAGAGAGTCTCAGTAGAGAGATTGTTCCCTCCCAAATAGGCCTGTGAGCATGACTATGGGTCTGTCTTGTTAACTGATGTAGGAAGACCCAGCCCCTTGTGGATGGTGCTATTTCCTAGACAGGTGGCCTTGGACTGTGTAAGAAGGCCAGCTAAGCATGAATGTGCTGGCTAGTTTTACATTTACAGTTTGCCACAAGTGAAAGTCACTGTAGAGAAGGGAGCCTCAATTGAGAAGATGTCTCAATAAAATCAGGCTATAGGCAGCCTACAGGGCATTTTCTTCATTAGCGATTGATGGGGGAGGGCCCAGCCAATTGTGGGTGGTGCTATGCCTGGGCTGGCGGTCCTGGGTTCTATAAGAAAGCAGGCTGAGCAAGCCACGAGGAGCAAGCCAGTAAGCAGCACCCGTCGATGGCCTCACCTCTGCATCAGCTCCTGCCTCCAGGTTCCTGCCCTGTTTGAGTTCTTGTCCTGACTTCCTTCAGCGATGGATTGTGATGTGGAAGTGTGAGTCAAATAAGCCCCTCCCTCCCCAGTTTGCTTTTGGTCATGGCGTTTCACCGCAGCCGTAGACACCCTGCCTAAGACAGTGAGTGTTTGAGTGAGCCAGCAAGCACCAGTCCTCTCTGGTTTCTGCTGCGCTTCCTTGGCCGTGAGTGAATTACCTGGTTGGAGGAGATGCTTCATGGGAAAGCAAGCAATACCGTCTTCGGGTTCCCGCCTGGACTTCGCTCAATGATGGACCGCACCGTGGAAGTCACAGATGAAATAAGTCCTCTCCTCCTTAAGCGGCTTTTGGTTAGAGTATTTGTCCCAGCAGTCTAATGACACTAGACTATGAAACAGATGATAAGTGACTTTCGGAGCAAGGCTGGGCTTGTCCCCGATTGACTGTTGACAGGCCACTGTGTTCTGCGGCTCTGTTGGCAGAGGCTATCCTGGAGATCTTCATCTAGCAAAGATGTAAATAGATTCCGCTCAGCAGGAGAAACAACACCCAAGGATTATGTTGTGAGGCCCTCTAGACTTTCACCGTTATTTATCTGACTAGAAATTTATTCCTAACACCCCTTGGATACGTGTCAGTAAACACTCAGTTCCTCAGATTCCCTGTGAACACTCCCGCGGCCTCCTCAGTATCAACGGGCTGATCTTTGGTGCTTGCTTTCTACTTGTATGAAAGTTATGTTTGATAACTCTTTGAAAAGTGGGTGATCTCACTAGGAAATAAGAAGATCTGAGGTCTGAAAATGTCTTAAATTTTCTGCACACTTCCCTGAATGGTGGTCAGTGTCTCCCTGTAGTCTCTATCCACTGGAGCTCTTCTGAGGATTCACTAACTTCTGAGATTCTCAAGAAGAAAATGTCCAGCTTTCTCTGCACATGGCAGAATGGTCCATGTGGTGTCCAGTCTCCAGAGGAAAGAGGATGAGGTAGAGGAAGCTCCCTGTGTTATCATTTTTCTTGTGACCTGACCAGCTCTTCCAATTCATTGTTGCATTCAGGAGGACTCTGGAGGTCCATGAAGAGGTACAGCAGAGTTCAGTAGTTGTGAGGATGCCCGAGTGACAGTTTTCTTAACGTATTTCCAGGAGATGCTGGCATCTCAGACTACTTAGTAGGCCCTCTTCTCCAGAGTTTGTTGATGGAGAAACTGACCTGGGTTTGGTGAGATTTCTTTTTTTTTATTTTAAAATGTTATTTATTGATATATTTTTATTGCTTCAACATATGTCACCAAATGAGGCAGAAACACCTTTTCCACATCTTAGACAGATCCTCAGGAAACGATTATGAAAATCCCACCTACTGTAAAATTTGGCCCCTAATAGTATTTTAGCACATACCAGTGGGGTCCCCAGGGCTTCCTTCTGTGGTTGGTTTTCCAACTATTGTTACTGGGGTAGCGTGTCTCCTGATTCCTCAACACAGCAGGCAGATCCCTACCCAAGCAGTGGAACCTGGGGGACAACGGTTTCTCCAAATTCTTTTATGTTCTTCATAAAAATGGCGCCACCCTATGCCCTGTTCTATTTAAACAGCAGATGTGGAAAACCCACCAAAGGGAAGAACGCAGAAGCAGGTCCCATGGCCAGCCAAGATCTGGAGGGCAGTTGCCTCCTCCCAAGTCTGACCATGCCTGGCAGTCTTCTTGCCGCCATCAGCCATTCAGGAAGCAGGGGTTGGTGGCGCAGAGCTCCCCCACCCCCCACACAGAGCAGGCTCTGAAGTGGGTGCATACAAGACTGCTTTCTTGCCATACTCAGGTTCTGTGATGGTGTGATCAGGGATGTAGCTGCACTTGGACCCTAGCCGACAGGTTTACTTACAGGGAGGCGGGAAGCAGCTTCTGATCTTCCCTCTCACTTCAGAAGCTCATGGGAGAAGACATCATCCTTGTGTTCTTTACTAGGGAGGACCTGGAGACAGCGCAAGGTGTGGAGGGTTAGCTTTCACATACTACAGACAATATCTCCGCCAGGTTTGAGTTCAATGATGTGATTAGGAAGGCCAGCTAGTGTGACAGAAAAACAGAGGGAAGACACAGCTGTGCTCAGATCTTCTTTCCGTGACTCTCACTGGTGGGATTTGGTGCCTCGATCTGCCTCGGATACTACTTCTTCCTCCCATAAGACCCACAGAGCCATCCTTTCAGGTTGGGGCTGGAGGCTGGTTCAGGAGTCCTTAAAATAAAATGTGTTCATTCTGTCAAAATATGTAGTCCTCATGATTGATTAAATATGTTTTATTAGCTCAGTTGCTGTGGGAAAGCTACTACTCCCCAGTGGCAACATTCACTACATTTTTATAATATATAATACATTATTATTATTATTATTATATTTCTGTTTTTGTTTCTTGAGACAGGGTTTCTTTGTGTAACCACCCTGGCTGTCCTGGAACTTGATCTGTGGACCAGGCTGGCCTGGATCACCGAGATCCGCCTGCTTCTTCCTCCCAAGAGCTAGGATTAAAAGCATGTGCCATCATGCCCGGTCACTACATGTTTTAAGTGCAATGTGCATGCTCACGTTATGGTCACTGACTTCCTTTAAGATACCAATAACTCACCGGGCGGTGGTGGCACACGCCTTTAACCCCAGCACTCGGGAGGCAGAGCCAGCTGGATCTCTGTGAGTTTGAGGCCAGCCTGGGCTACAGAGCAAGATCCAGGATAGGCACCAAAACAACACAGAGAAACCCTGTCCTGAAAAAACCAAAAAAAAAAAAAAAAAGATACCAATAACTCACAGAATAAGAGCTCCATCAGAAAGAGTATAAAAAATACTGGCCATTACCAGATAACCATTTACTTTGTTATAAAAGTATTGAATGGGGAAAAAAAATCTCACAAGATGGCACCCCTAGATGAAGAGCTACATGCACTAATAATTGCTGAGAGAAGAATAAGTCTTTCCTAGGGATGAGCTCCCTGATAGGTTATCCAATCCCACGTGATTATTCCTAAACACACACACACACACACACACACACACACACACACACACACACACCACAAGCAAGACTAAATGGACACAGCAGGATAAATGTGTGTGTGCATGTATGTGTGTGTGAAAATGTGTATGTGTGTGAGTGTGTGTGTGAGTATGTGACTCTGTGTGTGTGTAAAACATGATTAGAGAAGAAGAGGTTAAGAGTTCGAGTAGGAAAGGAAGAGGTGGAAACAGAAGGAATTATAATGGGGAGGAGGAAGGAAGAAATGATGTAAATATCATGATCATCTATAAAATTGTCAAAAACATTTATTAACAAAATTTTCCCAACCGTTTTATCTGTGTGTACAAGGCTACTTTTATTTTGCAGACACTTTAAAATTCACATCCATTTCATCATTTAAGCTCAACATCGCTTTTAAATTATCACTGAGAGGGGGCTGGAGAGATGTTGCGATGGTTAAATGCACTGCTCTTCTTGCGGGGGGGACCTGGGTTTGGTTCCCAGCACCCACATGGTGGCTCACATCTCCACTTCCAGGGGATCCAATGACATCTTTTGACTTCTGCACGGACTGGACATGCACACAGTGCAGAGACATACTTGCAGGTAAAACACTCATGCACATCAATTAAAAAACAAACTAAACTATCGTTGGGGAAGGAAATCATGAATCATGCTTTCCACAGAAGTCTACACCTCATCCTCAGCCTCCAGGCCCTTTCTATGTCTGAAGTGGAGGTTGGACCTCAGGAATGGCCAAGAACAGTGCTGGAATGAGCTATTGGATTTGGATGCAAATTAAAGATAATTGAATTTATATATAGTTAATGAGCATGCATGTTACTGTATCCATGGGACATCTGTTACTATGCTTATGGTATACATTACCAGGAAATTAATTTTTCTAAAAACTGAGTGGTTTGTTTTTAAGTTTTAAGATATGCTTGTCGAGGTGCGGCGGCATCAAACGTTAAAACCATCTTAAAATGTCATGTGAGTCCTACAGGGCCACAGAGACAAGCCACACACCTTTGACTGCCTACAGCTTATCAAGGTAGAGAAGATGTGGGGCTGAAGACCCAGAGAAGCCAGGGTCTGGGAGAGGTGGAGTCTACTTCTGTGAGAGGAAAAACTGAAAATGGTCCATTTTAACTGTGATGGTTAACATCAATGTCAAGTGCCAGGTCTAGATTCCTCTTTTGGAGATAACCATTGGACACAACCGTGAGGGAATTTCTGGATTTGGCTAACTGGGGTGGGAAGATAACTGTTGTGTGCCAAGACTTTTCATGGGGAGACTGGTGTTTCACCCCAGATAGGGAGCCCATGATAGATCAAAGTGTGAATACCACTAAAGTCCGATTTGGTGAACCAATGGTTTCATTGGAATGACTTGCAGGAATATGGGGGTTATGTACAGGAGCAGAAATGATTCAAAGACAGCTGCATCACCAAGGCCCACCCCAGCAAGGGTGGGAGCTGGGAATCTGGACCACACCGCAGAGCCTGCATGCAGCTAACCAGATCCGAGAGTGTCCTTTCCAGGTGCCTCAGTTGGTCTAAACGTTTTCTAGGCAGATCTTCTTGTCTGAAAGTCTTCTTGGCAGCTGGGCTCTGCTGACTCTGGCAGGGAGGGGCCTAGCAAATCTGGTCAGTTTCAGGGAGTTCTTGAAGCTGTTTTTGTTGTTCACCTCCGGGCTCACCGAGCTCCCCTGCAGGGTGGAATTTTTGGATCTCAGAGGAGACAGTTACACAACCACAGCCATAAACTTGGGCAGCACCGTTCCATGGACTGAGATCCTGAACGAAACACACAGATGAAAGCAAGCTGAGAGCCAGCATGCACGTCTTTGCTTCCTGACTGTGATTGCGACCTAAGCCAAGATTGTACCTTCACGATGGACTGTACCCTCAAGCTGTGAGCCAAACAAAATCTTCCTTCCTAAAGTTCTTTAGTCTACGGCAATGAGAAAATTCATGAGTGCCATAACTAAGTGAAATGTGCTGTCTAAAGAGATGTTGTTGGAGCTGGGCCTAAGGTACTTGGGACTGAACTCCTGAGTGGAGCCGGTGAGGGGCATGATGGGAAGAGTGTTTGTCGGAGTGTGCGTCTGCTCAGTAATCAGCAGGGCAGGATGGACAGGAGATCTGTGAGTTTCTGAAGCACGGGGAAGGATGCATGGTGGTTGTTCCTGTGGGGGTGACTCTTCTCTATCCTTACACAGATGACAGATACTGAATGACAAGGGCTGTATGTGTGAGGAGGGTCATAGAAATGGGCCTGGATCTGGGTAATGACAGCTCTTCAAGGCTATTCTCTGTAAATGACTCAGGAAATCCGCCGGAGGCTGGGCAAGGCCTGGGGGTTAAAAATATGGTATAAGTTTAGGAGGATTTGCTAAATCTTCAGATACAATTCAAGCGAGAAATGAATGCTGCCCAACCAACACACACAGTAACAATTATTTCCCGAGAGTCTCATGGAAACGATGCAGTGGGGTTAGTGTTTGGGGAGACTGAGAAAACACGTAAAGGAAGAGAATGACTTCCTACATACATTGCTTGCTAATTCTGGTACCTGGCAGCATCGTCTCTCTCCTCACAGAGAGTGGTAAGTAACTGTGGCCCATTTGGTGGGTGTGAAAATGGCAGTTTAGAGGGGCGGAGCAATGAAGTAATAATATCCATAGAACTGCCCAAAGTTTCCACTGAAGTCTGAACTTTGGTCATACCAACTCCTCAAATCATCCCAGAACTCAGAAATTAGAATGTTCTCCAACTTCCACATGTGAACATCATTATAGCACAGAAAAATAAATACAAAATTTAAGACAATCTAATACACATGGGGCTTAGACCGTGTCCTGGACAATTACTGCCTATGGTATGGAAGAGTAGTTTTCAGGCCTTGCCTTAGGGAGATACACAACAGTCTGTTCCATTTTGAGTGAAAATGCTACGATGGAATGATTTGGAGTATTATGTTTGAAAGTAAATAGTTCCGCTTTTTGCCCAGAGTAAGCCATGATATATAGTCTGATAAGTAACTTATACAGATAGAATATTACCACCACCTATGAACTTAACACAGGGACACATGTGTGCATGGAAATTACAGGAGGGAAACCGGGCCTGTGAACTTACCAAACACACCAGACCAGTGAATGGTGCTACCCTTCCCATGGGACATAGGAAAAGAGGAACACCTAACAGCGGGCTGTGGCAGCCTCCACCAACGCACCATCAACCCACCAGGTGTGGACATATGGGATAGATCGATAATTAACTCCCAACTCTGTATTTAGCGCTTCGGCACACTGTGATCTCCCTCTCTGATAAAGTCTCTTTGAATTCCACTTTGGAATCATCCTGAACCAGCTCCGAGCCTGGAGTCAGCTCTGCACCTGGATTTGTTTTGTTAACATCTTATCTGAGCACCTGCACAGACTCTCTAGTCTCAGTTTTATCAAGGGCTCTTTGAACCCTGTAGGTTCCCTAACCCTTCCTTGGTCATCTTGTAAACCAATGTCCGTCACTATGGAACAGGTAATGTGTGATCTGAGATTTAACATTAGTAATTAAGATTGTAAGCAATAATATATAATGTAAGTATGTAACATATATGTGTAAGAAATATTATCAAAGAACCTGTGACTGTAGTGGCCACAACTATCTAGTGAAATCAAGCGTATTGGGAGATGAAGCTCAAGAAGTCGACGTAGCTTGTGAATTTATCATTTAGTAAATAGTGTGGAAAGACAGATGCCTGTTTCCATGTTTCTGACGCTGCGAATGTGACAATGTGCGCAGCACCACTGAAGACTGGCAATCCGGACGTGTGATCTGAGACGGCTTCTTTTCATGTTCACGCCTCTCACTAGCAGAGTTCTCAGAGAAATTCATAAAGACAAAACTCGCAGCTCAGTTTCGAGTTTCAAAATTCAACCTTCACTTCAGGGGCCAACGTGTCAAGGAACGGACATCAGGCTTGTATCCAGGCTATGGGTTTTAAAGGAAAGTCAGTGTAAGCAGTCCGCCCACATTTGTCCAGGGAGTCTCCCTGGATTTGCTGTGCCTATAAGACTTGTTCCACAGAGGCGGGGACACAGGTCTAGATGCCGGCATGGGGTCCTGTTTCTTCTACTGACTCAGGGAGAAGAAGGGGTCTGGAAGTTGGAAATTGGGGACAGATGTTCTTCAGTAGAAAGTCAAGTTCCTTTTGGAATGAAGCCAGAATCAGGGACGCTTATATCCAACTTTGGTGGGATGTTGTCACCTGGGGCTTAGTGGTAGGCTCTACCACAAGGGCACTCTGGGAAGTTTTTTTTCTTCTTTTTTAAAATAGATTAATATCCACCTCCCTTTTCTCTCAATTCTAGGAGAAATAATTCAATTTCACAGACAGTCTCCAAATGGAGTCCCTGAGAGATGGGAGGGTAGGGCTGAGGTTTCAGAGAGTTTATGCACGTTCTGATGATCATCAGTGAGATATGTTTCCTGTAGACAAAGAGATTTAAAAGTGCATGCTATGCTGTGTTATGGAAACTGCCCTGGGGGCTGGGTCCACCATGTTCAGAAGTCACTTCCTAGTTTAGGTGCCATTGGGAAAAGTCTAGGAGAATCCTGTTCTAATGTGGACAATGGAAGGCCCTGTTACTATTTGCTCTTAAAGTCCATTGAAAGGAAGAACTTGACCATGGTGAGGTCAATAAAGGTGTCTCTACACTTTCTCTGTCTCTGTCTCTGTCTGTCTCTCTCTCTCTGACTCTCTCGTACACACACACACACACACACACACACACACACACACACACACACACACGTGCGCGCGCAAGGCAGATACTGAAATTCTCTATAACCTTCCATAACTTCCCTCCCTCTCTTGGGACACCTGGTGTCACAATGGCCCTGAACACACCCAATCTAAGTTCACCTTCCCATGCCTTGTGCCTGTCCCCAGCTTCAGTCTGCTCACCTCTGTTCCACCATCTCTTGGTTGGTTTCTTTCCTGAGTCCTTGAGTTTGAGGGTTGCAGGAAGAGCACTTTCCAATGTCTTCTTCAGGTTCCCTGACTCTGACCTTCCCCTTCAGTGTTCTCAGGGAGGCCAAGGGATTGCCTTTGCTGTGTTATCTTAGGTACAGGCCAGAATCACAGGTTCCCACAGACTTGAGTGCAATTATCAGAACTTTATCTCTAATAGAGGGAGGTGAAATTTTTCGTAGTTCAGGAATTGACTGTGAGTCTGCTGTTGCTGTAAGGAAGTTGTTCAGCCTTTTAGAAACTGCCACTCTTCCAGCCTCGTCAAGCTGGAGCTGCATGGTTCACGGGGTCTTCAATAGTGACTACTCTTTTTTTTTAAATGCATTTCATTTATTTTGTGTGAGCCTGTATATGTGCGTGCGTGCGTGCACGTGGAGGTCAGAGGATAACTTGCAGGCATTGGTTTTCTCCTCCTGGGTCTCAGGGATTGAACTCAGGTCTTCAGGTTTGGCAGCAAGTGCCTTTACGAACTGAGCCATCTTATTGGCCTCAACTATTCTTATTCTTAAATTAGCCCTCAGGTCCATTGTAGAGTCAGCTCCCCTCTGGCAACTCCCAGAAATGCCTACTCCTTATTAGCTCCATTGGTGACAGCCATCTCTACCATTTCATCGCCTGTGGGGCACTTGTTTGGACTTCTTGCTCCTTGCCATATGATCGGTAAGTATACAGGTCACGTGATTCTGCTTGGAGATGCAGCTCCGTGAGGCTTATGCTTTCTCCTATGAGAGCTATCACTGAAGTGAGAACGAAGACGGACGCTGTCAGGCGGCGAGGAGGAAGGTGTGTGTGTGGGGGGAATGCGCATCACAGAAATTCAAGAAACTTTGGAGGAAATAGTATTTAAAGTCCCAGTCCTTCACCCCAGGAGTTAGTTATCTGAAAAACCTTTATAACACAGTGTTCCTAACATTGTATGACAGTCTGCAGTGGATCAGGCTGAGGTCTGCTGGGAGAGAGCATAGATGAGACTCCTCCCCAAATAATTGTCCATGGGCTGTAAAGAGAGGCCATTGGGCCAGTCAGTGGGCCATCCCAAAGGGAACTTAGCATTGAAAGGAAGATGGAGCTTGTTATCACCCTTCCTACCTAGAGGCAGCCCCACCCCCTACCCCAGGAGCCCAGCATAACATTCATGTAGTGCACACACAGAGGTGGCTTCTGGGGCAAGACTGTTTTCTTCTTAGCTACATGAAGCATCACAGTGTTGGCCCAGAGAATAGTAACCTGGGGTCCGGGCTCATGCCCAAGGATGCTTTGAAAGCCCCTAACTTGAAGGGGTATGGAAATCTCCAGTTGCAAAGGGGTGACTATTACTTTTCAGTTTCAACAAGGATCTGGAAGCCCCCTTGATAATCTTTGAATCAGAAGTCACTGAGAAGACATTGGGGATTTTCCTCAGAAGGAGTCCCTAGTGAAGGGGTGTCCGGTGACCTGGAGTCTCCCCCCCCCCCCCCCCAGGGAGGTTTAGTATGGCTGTGGCCCACTTTCAGGCTGGTCTAAAGCCAATAGGACACATTGCTCATGCTTCTGTTGACACCGAGCTTGCGTCTGAGCATAGTCACGGTACTCGGTCCTGGAGGAGAGGCTGTGTTGTTTACCTGGAAGGGATGACGCCTTGGCTGCTTCTTCAAGGCGTATTTTAGATTTAATCTGATTCTCATGAATTCAAATCTTATTTTCATTTCTCCACAAACACCTGCCATTCTGGTTTTCCCCCTGTAATGTTTAGACAGAGCCTATCTTGCGTGGCTTTCACCTGGCCCTTCCTGTCCAGGCTTTCGAATGCAGCTACAGATTTTGAGTTGGTCAGATAACTGTTCACATAACTATCCATGTAAAGCTCATGTTACCTGCTCTGGTTTCGTTTTTAAAACCTTCAACTTTCTGCAACCAACATCTAATCTACCCAACTGTTCCCCAAGATCTTTATGCAAAAAATGTATTTCCTTTGTGATCAAGGGGCTATTTGCATTTAGACAGGATATTTTATACGCACACTCATGGATAAATTTGAGAATTTTGTTTTTATTCTGAGAATCTTGAGCACACATGTCACAAATAGGCTCGGTGGGTCCTCATTTCAGATGTATCAGCTTTAGCCTGAAGAGGGAAAGTTAAGATGGACTTTTCTTTTATGCATTTACTGGCTTTGGCTTCAGTGAGCTCTCCAAATGAGGACTCTGAGAACTTGAAGCCTGATCTTCTTGTTGAACAATTAGCAGCCTTCCCCACACCTTGCTTGCTGGAATTCCACTAAACCATTCCTGACTTTCCCACCTGTGTCCTGCACTGGGATTGCAGGGGATGCTTCTTGTGCTCAGGTTAAGGAGTGAGCCCCCCACCCCCATCACATGGCACAAAAAGAGTAAACCCAGAATAGTAAACCCTGAAATGTTCCCTGATTTGTGGCTTCTCAGTTTAGTGCTAGCAATGTCTTGGCTTCCTCTTTCTTTGCTATGTGAGCGTGTGTGTGTGTGTGTTTGTATATGTGTGTGTTTGTGTGTGTGCATGGTATTTGTAGTTTGTAAATTGTCATGTGTATACGTGTGTGTTTGTGTGTGTGACTGTGTGCATGGTGTTCATATTTTTTAAGCAGTCATGTGTGTCCTAGGATGTTCAACAGATTATTTGGCCCCTCCTTGATACATGTCATTTGTAACTCGTCACCATCCGATGTGTCAATTAAAGATGTCCCCTGGCGGCCAGATGGACTCCACCAATAATTTCTAGTTCAAGTCCATCCTGCCTGATTTAGCCGCTCTGAAATGTTTGTTTCATGGGAAGCAGGTTCTACCTGAGGAATGTAGTTCAGTGAGAAATAGTGCCGCCCAACCTCGCCCTAAGGTAGTCAGATCTTCAGAGATGAAGGGCAGAGGTGGCATCGTATTCACGGTCCTATCCACTTGCCAGTAGCATGTAAGTCAGGGATTCCTTCCCATTGTATATAATTTTAGTTCTTTCTTAGAGAAAGCATTCTGTTTCTCTTTGTCTTTATGTGTATATGCGTGTGAGTGTGTGTGTGTGTGTGTGTGTGTGTGTGTGTGTGTGTGTGTGTGTAAAGGCAGTTAGGTGTGTGCCACAGTGTATGTTTGCAGGTCAGGGGGCAACCTTGGATGTCAGTCCCTACCTCCCACCTTGTTTGAGACAAGGTCCTTTGTTTGCCACTGTGTGTATTAGGATAATTGGCCCCGAGCTCAGAGTTCTCCTGTACATGCTTCCACCTCTGGCATTTATGTGGGTTCAGAGGATCTGAACTCAGCTCTCCTTACTTAAGCAGCAAGTACTTTACCCACTGAGCCATCTCCGGGCCTAACTTTTTTTTTTCTTCCATGTTAACCTCACCCAAGAACATGCTCATCAGATTAGGGACTCTCTATCCACATCCCGAGTGTCTGTTCTTTGTTTCCCTCTGCTGGGTCCGCCTTGTTGTCCCCATTCACACACATTGCCCTGGTATCCCCCTCATCACTTCACACCTGGCAGCCTGGACACATGCTATTCCTGCTTTCACAAAGTGGCAGAAACTGACCTACGTTTACTGTGTTGAGGAAGTCAGTCCTTGAAATCAAATGGCGTTTGCTCCCTGAACTATCCAGGTAGGAGTCAGAGGTTGCCCATGATCTCTGTCCAAATTGTTCACGAAGAGGGTCAGACGGCAGCATGGCCTATCATCACCAGAAACTGCAGATTGTATTACTGTGTGCCTGGAAGTCCGTGTCCCGCATTCAGATACAGCCACAAAACAGCTGTGATCGAAAATTGGTCATTTACCAGTGCTTAATGACGAATGCCCTACCCAGTGTGAATTAGCAAGCTTTCTGACAGGGTGGCTTTGTTCTGGTGATCCCTCTCTGCTCTCAGAGAGATGCCAAATGCCAAACGTGCGTGCGTGACAGTGTTGATCCTTTTCCCACTTGTTCCACCAGCTCGTGTCCTGTGTGGACACTGAGCCGTGGAGCTCCAGGACTGATTGGATCATACACTGTCCTGAGGAAACCGCACATGGTGAACTTCAACTCCAACACGTCCACGCATAGTTCATCTCCCTCTGCAGACCACAGTTTAGTATCTCTTCCTTGAATACAAGGAGCGTGCATGTTGACGGGTAATATGGTAGAGCCAGCACGTGGGCTCTGAGGCTGGAGGTCTTGTGGGCACCCGCTCCGGTTCTGTCCACAGCAGAGTTTTGAATTAAGGCTGTGTCATTTGTAAAGTGAGAACACTGCAAATCATTCTCCTTGGCAAGGTAGCCAGGACAAAGAACCCTAAGTTGGAGCAGCTCTTGGGACAGATCTGGCTAGTTCAGTGGATGTTTGTTACCTCTTCTTCCTCCTTCTCGTCTCCTCCCTCCTCCTCCTCCTTCTCTTCCTCCTTTTCTTCTTTTAAAGTATTTTTTAAAAATCATAATTGAATGTGTGTGTGTGTGTGTGTGTGTGTGTGTGTGTGTGTGTGTGTGTGTGTATGTGTGCATGTGCATGCGTACAACAGTCAGAGGATAACTTGTAGTACTCGTCAGTTTTCTCCTTCCACCATATGGGGCCTGGGGATAAAACTCAGGTTGTTAGGCATGGCAGGAGGTGTCTTTACCTGCTGAGCCATTTGTGCTCCTGTGCCCCCATGGCACCCCCTTCCTGCTCTGCCTGTTATTGCTTCTGATTCTGATCCTGTCTCCGCCTTTCTCCATCCTCCCCTTTCCCTCCTCCAGCTTCTTATGCTTTCTCCTCCTTCCTCCCTCTTTCCTCCTCCTTTTCCTCCTTTTCTTCTTCCTCCTCTCTGGCCCGTGCTTCTCCTTCTCTTCTCCCCCTTTCCTCTCTCCCTCCTCCTGCTCCTCCGTGTATGGAAGGCAGACTTTTTTTTTGAAAGAAGAAATTGATTAGACTTATATATTATAATTCTCAAAAGCAAATACATGCAATTGTGCTCTCTAAAATATTTTTTACTCTTGGACTTCAAATAATTATATCCAGACCTGCTCTACCTACAGCTTGGTGAGGTTATAACCTTACAGTTTGAGATTAGTATGCTGTTTTGTTTTTGTGAATCAGGGTTTCACTCCATAGCCCAGAACAGTATGGAACTCACCCTGTGGCTTAGGCTGCCCTCAACAATACAATCCTCCCGTCGGCCTCCCAAGTGCTGGGATTATAGTCATAAGCCACTGTGCCTGTCTGGTTTAGGATTATATATATATAAATATATATATATATATTTATATATATATAAATATATATATAAATATATATATTTACCAGTAAATTGGTCATTTACTGGTAAATGACCAATTTTCGATCACAGCTGTTTTGTGGCTGTATCTGAATGCGGGACACGGACTTCCAGGCACACAGTAATATAAATAAATATATATATTTATATATATATATATAATATATATATATATATATATATTTTAAATGCCGAATGTCATTTATTGAAGGGGGGAGGAGGTCTTAAATACAGGCTTACAGCACAATGGGAGGACCCCGGAGGGCAGAAGTTTGCTACTGATGTTTTACAATCTTGCATCTAAGCTGTTAACACCCATTATTCAGGATACACAGACAAGGAACTTCCCTTAAGCATTCAGGAGGGTGGAACCTGGCAGGGAATTAGCATAGAGAGGATATCAAGGTCAAGGTCCGCAAGCAAGGCAACAGTTACCCAAAATGGGGGCCAGGGCCCTACAGGTCCCCCTTTTATTAAAAAATGAGCTTCTGACTTGGGTTGTGTGGGACATCAGCAGGTCACCTTACCCGTCATGGAGATGCCTGCCCAGGCCACACAGGTGCTCTGTCTTAGGTTGATGAGTGCCCCCCAGGTATTACCCGTCTCATTATCATACAGGCTCAATCGTGTGTGAGCTGCATAGTTAATTGCTGCCAAAGATCTCAAAGTGGCACTGGGCTTGCAATTTGTGTTTGACACAGAAAAGACCAACAGAGGTCCTATCTCACCCATAGCCAGTAGGCTAAAGGCAACTGAGCCATTTTGGAAGGCAGACTTTTAAAGTTGAAGCAGAGAGGATCCTGTTCACGTGTGAGGAGCTGATAGATGACCTCCTACCTGCTGCCATGGGGATCCTGAGGGACTGCGGTGCTTTGTGGGAATACACACGTGTTCCTTGGCACAGGAGCTGCATGGTATGAAGACTATGCTGCACTTTTGGTCATGTGTGTTATACAGAAAGAAGTTGAGACTTGAGGTCTACACGGCCCCAGCATAGCGACAGGCCTGGATTCAAATCAGACAGGGCTCTAACTGTAAGATGCTCTATTTCACTGTAACTACAGATAGAGGAGGATGGGTTAAAGTTCCACAGAGATGCCCCCAAAGTTTTACGTATCTAAATCTATAATCACATTCATAATGAGCTATGAGTCCCTGATATCATCTGTTGGACACTTTTTAAATATATGCTTTATCTTGAAGGCAAATGACACAGTCCAGACACAGAAGAATTGGGATGTCCTTTCCCAACCTTCACCCCTTCCTCTTACCAGAGCTGACCTGCGCTAACAGCGCGTCGTGCGTCATGTGCCCTTTGAATGTGTATGAGTGCGCCCCCTACCCAACAGTTCACCTAGCTCTTCTAAGTCACACAGTGAGACCCTCCATGGTTGCATAGCCCAGGCCCAAACAAGCCCTCCCTCCTTCCCCCCTTCTCTTTTTTCCTTCCCACATGACCAAGCTTATTCACGATGTGTTTTCCAGGACGTCTCTAATTAAAGAGCAGAAGGCGGTGATAACCTGAGGGCTTGCGCTGGGCTGGCTGTTTGGAGTCCTCAGCCACACCATCGCCTCATGGGGCAAGCACAAGGGCGTACACCTGAACATACACCCCAGGGAGCAAAGGACGCCTTACCACGCAAACGTCTGCTCTGATAGAATTCATAAATAATGTAATTGCTTCTATTTGGTGCCGCGTCTCCCAGGGCCAGGTGGCAAGCTTCGGACAGGCAGCTCTTGCCTTCTGGAATGCTTTGGTCCCAAGCTACAGCTGACCCACCAGGAGACCTGCCCCTGTCAGATTACAGGCACTGTGGTGGATGAGCCCATCCTTGCATGCTGGCTGGGGCCGGGAGTGCCACTCAGAGAGGAATGGACAAGGGCTGCGCAGAACAGATGCTAGGGCAGAAAGCATCCTCTCTCACTGTCCGACGTTGCCAGAGCCCCACTGGGCACAAGAGTCGGGCCACAGAACACACGAGCCTTGGACTCTGAGCCCCTTGTAGGTAGCCAGACGTGCAGGGAAGAAAGATCAAAGGCTGCTATCCAGATGTCCCCAGCTGAGGGTGAGCAGCCGGTCCAGAAGTGTCCCCTTTGGCAACTGCTGGGACTATGTCCCACCACGGCTGGCTCAGGCGGAGGCTGGCAAGGAAGGGCTTCAGAAGAGACAGCATTAAAGGGAAGTTTGGGCCTCACTGTGATGCTAAGCTGACAGCTCTGTGAGACTTCTAATATTTCATCAATGCTGTTTGTAATATGATGGAAGTGATGGTAATTCTGCTGTGATGCACTTAGGCATATGTCCCCCCATGTGTGGCTTCTGGGCCATGCCAGGACAGGAGTCAACCTGTTACCATGGCTTCCAGATCAAGATGGAAACTCTCGCACCCCCTCCACTCCCGTTTGGAATGGTAATGTGGCCTTTGGCTTTGTTCCAGCTTCTTGATCCTTCCTTCCAAGTTGTCACACTGTAACACAACTTGAACCTCAAAAATACTGGGTGGCGGAACAGGGGCAGCTGCTGAATCTAAAGATGCAGTTTAAAAAGTGTGTGTGTGTGTGTGTGTGTGCGTGTGTACTAGATCCATCTATATATAATTAATGTATTCACAGTGCAGATATTCTCATGGACATGTACACGTGTGCACCTGCTAATGTCTTGTAGCCTCCATCTGACTTCTCCCTTCTCTGCTCCTCCTTGTTCCCCTCTCCCTTGTCTCCCTCTCCGTATCTCCCCTCTCTTCTTCTCTGCTTTCCTCTCTCACTGCATCTCTTCCCTCTCCCTTATCCCCCCTCTCCTCTGTCCCTCTGCTCCGTCTACACTTTCCCCTGTCTCCTCTCCCATCTCCCCTCTTCGCTCTCTCTCTTTGCCTGTTTCTTCTCTCCTTTGTCTCCTCTCTCTATCACCTGCCTCCTAGCTCTGCTTTTCCGTCTCTCTCACCATTGACCCTTCCCAGTCCCGTGACCCGGGGTCTGTGCACACGGGGGTTCCACTCTTCTCTGTTCTGTCTTGGCTTTCTGTGGCTTGTCTTGCTCCTCTCTCTTCTTCGCTTGCTGACTCTCGGTCAGCCCTGGGCACTCATTATGGCATTTGCGTCAGAAGCCCCTCTTCGTGTTAGACATAGACCCACCGTGCGTCTCTCCGTGCCCGGCGGTGGGCCCTCTTGCCTCTGTCTCACTGTCCTTGAGATGCCTCCGTTTTCTGTGTGAAGAGAGAACCAAACCAGCTCCACTGTCGACCTGTTCACACTGGCTCAAGAACAAGTGAATCCGTGCACGGGAAAACAACAAAGGCACCGGCAGAGCCAGGGGAGACAGGAGTGAGACTCTGGTGATGAGAACATGGAGGAGCACACTTCCTGATCTCACCCTCCACTCCTATTTCCCTTTTATTACAATGGGGATGATGGTGATGCTGGTAATGGTGGTGATGCTGCTGCTGGAGATCGATGATGATGATGATGATGATAACAACGACGACGACGATGTGGTGGTGGTGGTGGTGGTGGTTATGATGGTGATGATAGTCGTGGTGATGGTGGTGGTGATGATTATGATGATGGTGGTGGTGATAATGGTGATGGTGGTGGTGATGATTATGATGGTGGTGATGGTGGTGATGGTGGTGGTGGTGGTGGTGGTGGTGGTGGTGGTGATAATGGTGATGATTGTGAAGATGATGGTGATGATTGTGGTGGTAGTGATGATGCTGGTAAAGCTTGTGATGATGGTGAGAATGATGATGGTGATGAGGGTGCTGATAGAGAAAATGGTGATTATCATGGTGGTGGTGGTGGTGGTGGAGGTGGAGGTGGTAGTGATGATGATGAAGGTACTCATGATGAAGCTGGTGGTGCTGGTAGTGGTGCTAATGGTGACGGTGTTCATAGAGATGTAACTGGAAATACGTACCTGCTGCTGGTCATCTTGCCACCGTGGCTCTGAGTCACAGGCAGCATCTAGCCCTTCTTTGGGCCCCTCTGTGGCTCCCTTGTCTGGTTGGCATCGGATATGGGTGGAGGAGGGCAGGAAGAGTGACAGAGGTCCTGAAGACGCTGCCCAGGATGACAGTTACTCACAGCAGACAGTGTAGGAATGTTGTGAAATGGGGAGATGCCACCCTCATCATCACCATCACCTAGCCCCATGTCTTCTCAGTGCCGTTTGGAAGGATGCAGGAGGCTTGCTGTGTCTCCATGGCAATAGACAGGCCCTGAGGAAGCTGATTTTTCCTTCTCCTTCTGAGTTCTTTCTAACCAAATTATCCTATGTCATTATAATGCTTTCCTAACAATAATCTTGGTGCAAAAGAGTTTTGCATCAACTTTGTAAGAAGAAAACATTATGTCTCCATAGTTTTCTCTAAAATTAAATAAAATAAACAACAAACAAACCACAGCTTGAGCATCCCTCATTCAGAAACACAAAATCCAAAATTTGAAAGCCTTTGAGCACTGACATGGTGCCACAAATTTAAACAGCCTCACTTGATCTCACATGATGGGTTGTAGTCAAAATGCAGGTGCATTAAAAATATTGTACAAATTACCTTCAGGCTATGTGTATGAAGTGTGTGTGAGACATAAATAAAATTTGTGTTTAGACTTGGGTCCTATTCCCAAGATGTCTCATTATGTATATGCAAATGTCCCAAAATCTAAAATAAAAAATAAAAATAAATCTGAAGTACTTCTAGTTCCAAGCACTTAGGATAAGAGAGCAATCTGTACTAGCTAGTGTTTAGTTTATGTTAGTCACTCTCAAAATTACTAGCTCAACTAATCCTTTTAACAACATTCTATAGTCTCCATGGGAAGTCTTGAGTACCTAGAGATAGGTCAATAGAGGTTCGATCTTGTCCTTTTGGCCCTGCACATGAATTGGAAGTGCTTGTTGACAGGATGAAGTCTTAGTCACTTGGGGTTAGCTCACTTACAGCCTGTTGTGAAGTGTAGGAGAAGCTCCACATTGCATGGTCAAAATTTCAGGAGCAGAGCCAAGGAGGACACAGAACACAATGCCCTGGACTGACATTCCCACAGTGCCCTGGACTGACATTCCCACAATGCCCTGGACTGACATTCTCACAATGCCCTGGACTGACATTCTGGTCTGATCAAGCTCAAGGGGCCAGTGTGTCTCCCTGAGTGACCAGTTCTATCCAACAATGGGCTGCTGGTTGTATGAAAGGTCTGAACAGAGCACAGTGAATGTTTGTGATTACAGGGAGGACCAGTGTACCATGGCACTCTATATACGTGTTCTGGTCCAACCACGGCCCTGGAGCAAGCTGCCATGATAACTAAAAAAGATGCAGGGTAAAATACCCCAGTGGTTTGGTCTGCCACTAGCCGTCACATGGCATGGCTGATGCTCATCTGTGTTTGGCTGTGTGGATTCTCACACAAACCCATGGAGTGGATGCTCTGCCTCCTTATCGGGTTAGGAAACAGTCACAGAGGTCTATAGGCTGGTCCTGAGGCGCTGGCTGGAAATAGGCTCAGGTCAGATTTGAGAAACCATGAGCTTCCAAGCCCCTGGTGTCAACGTGGAAGACGGATCTGGGAGCTGGTAAGCATGTTGTCCTGTAGGGAAACCGAACATGACTTCCCGGGGACCACTTAATGCCCACCTCTGCTTTCTAAAGAATGACACCATGGGGAAAGCTGGAAAGGAAGGCGCTCGCGCCCTCCGTGGCTGACTCAATCGTTTCTACAAGTGCCCTGTATTTATAGCCGGAGCGGGAACGCGAACGGCAGCTGCTAGCTGTTATTTCGAAGAACTTCAGGCTTCCAACCAAAATAGTCTCTGAACTTCTGAAACTCCCAATTCTAACAGTCTCGAGGAGGAGTCAACCAATATCCTAGAATTTCAGAGTCTATTTTTAGCCTTGAAACAAACCGTGTTCTCCCCGCCACCCTCACCCCGCACTCCCACTCTGGCTGTGAAGCTGGTGTTGGACACAGGGTAGGTCATAGGCAGGGCTGGTACCCAGAGATGCCTGACTAGGAATCCGTTAAGAAGTAGAAGAAAGAAAGGAAGGTCTGGAAAATATTTGTGTTTAAAAATTATTCCATTGAATCAAGAAATCATTTACAATATGTTCATCAATGTAGAGGCATAGGAAGGCTGCTTCTAAGCTTCACAAAGTGTTTATTAAAATAGATATGGTCCATATGCATACTGCATGTCTGCATCCTCTGCCTGAATATATTATATTAAGCTTGGTTATATGTCTTATTCATCTCTTCCTTCCTTTATGGAAAGCTGTACTGGTGTAAGGATGAAGATGGCCATTGACCACCCCCGCCCCCGCCCCTGCCCCCCCCACTCCCTCAGCCCTCTGTTTGCCATCCTGAATCAAAAACTTCAGCTTTGTCCTCCATTCTTTGTATTTTCAGCTCCCTTGTGGATCCAGTTTGCCTGGATTTCCTGTCTGCCCTCCATCTCTCCTCCACTGCCATGTCTTAGCTTGCATCCTTTTTTCCTCCTGCTGTGTCCCTGAGTCAGCTTCCACCCATCACTTCTCCGCCATCCTTGGTTTTTCTCCATGCCTGTGGTCCCCAGATCAGAAAATGTTGTGGTAGTTGGTGTTGGCTAATGTTGTCCTCTGAGAACCATGACTTCTCTATGGTGGAGAGGCCTCAGCTGGCCTTTGCAAATGGTTCTCTTTGCTGTGCTGGTGTGGGTGGGGTGTGAGTGGAGGACTCGCATGCCACGTCCTGAAGCAAGGGTGGTAAAAGCTGGCAATGCTGAAGCTGGGGACCAATACCTCCTGCTGTTAGATTTCCAGTGTGCCTTGCATCGTTATCGTCTGGCACAGTTCTTAGATTTCCTCAACTGCTTGGTCAGATTGGGTTCATCCCCAACAGCCCCAAGATCCAGAAATCTGTGGATGCTGAGGATGCTTTACTCATCTGTTAAAAAAAAAGTTTTATGGTGTCCTAACATGAAACCCCAGCATCATTCTGGTCCTGGGCTTCTTGCCTTGTTGGAGTCTCCAAGGTAAGATTTAACAAACACCTGCTGGGCTCATTTCATGGACCAGTGGATTGAAACTTAGATCAACTAAATGGCTATACAAAATTGCCCAGCTAAAAGCAGAGTGTGCTGCAAAGCCTGGGATTTTTGTAACTGCAACAACCTTTACTCCTTCCCCTTTGGGGACAAATGCTTTCCTTTGCTCACTAGCTCAATCCCCAAGTCCAGAGCACAGAAGCCCAAGCCTCTGGTTTGCTCTGAGCACAACCATCTTCAGAGGCCCAGGAAGACATTAAGGTCCCTTTTCCTAGTAAAATCAGTAAGTGTTGGATGATTTCAAACTGTCGATCCCTTGAAAGTTGGCTCTAGTATCCTGTTACTTGTTCGGTGCATGTAGCATCTTTGAAGACTGTGTGAATCTTTTTAATGACAGGGACCATGGCGTTGATGGCGGAGCGATCACCAGGAACCGGTTTAGCATGGTCTCATTTGGGGGTGATACAGTCCAGGAGTCTTGATCAGGTTCGTTTTCTCTACCACTTAAAGAATTAAAAGGCAAGAAAAATCTGAGGTAGCAATGGGGAGGTCTCTAACACAACAGACAGAGCCAGAATCAGCAGTTAAGGGAAGACATTGGTTGGGGGTGGAGAAACACACACGGAGCAGATGCACAGAGAAAAGACCCTTAGCAAAACTGGGGAGGGGCCAAACATCCTGTCTGGGGGGTTAACAGTTCCCAAAGAGTCTTCCTTCCCTACTTTAGGGTTGGTCAGTTTGAAGACATATAGGGTGGTTGATTGGTCTGCAACTCCTGTGCGGCATGTCCTGAGCAAGCCTTGACCTTGTTGAGCGTATCCATCAGCAGTGTGCCCGCTGGTGAAAGGCAAAAGCTGGCCAGCTTTTGTCTCAAGTCAGGAGGTTGAAGAAGTTGGCCATCTTGGAAATTTGCTGCCTTTATTCCCTAGCCAGGGCCCCTCTCCCTATCTGTCTGTCTATCAGGGAGTCTGTCTGACTGCTAGTCTCTCAGGGCTGTGCAGAGAGATAGTTAAGATCTCACTGTGACCATCAAATACTTGTCCCCAGGAATAAAAGGGCACCGTGAAATTCTCCCACACTCCTAGCCATTCATTTTCCTTTCTCTGATATTTTATTTGCATAAAAGAAGACTTCACGGGAACCGGGACTGGGAACAAAACGGGCCATGTCTCACTCGTTCTGCCCCTGCCAAATCATCTGTAAATTATAGTCCATCGCCGTCTATTCATTAATTGCACATATTCTTTTGCGTTTGGCTGCAAATTCCACCACTTTGGCCAAAAAATGTGTGTACTTCTGCAGCGGCACAAAGTAAGCACTTTGAAAGGACAAGCAGTTCAGAGAGAGGAGGTAATTCCGCCAAGAAAACCAAGTGCTAGAGGAGGTAAAATTGCATGAAACCCAGTCACCTTCTAGCATTAGGTAATCAGGTAAATAGAAATAGGCCGTGGCAGCTGTGAGCAGATGTGCTCCCGAGCTCTCAGCTCCCTCTTTCATGGTCTCCTGTCTCCGTGGTAGGGCTTTTTGTGTGTTTGTTTTATTGTTTTTTTTTCCTTCTCTCCTCCTCTGTTCATGAGCAGATGATGCAACAAAACCTTCTTTACCTGGGAATGTAAACTTCAGTCCCTCATCCTGCCCTTCAATAGATTTGCAGAGTCTAAGTTCCCAGAGACTCCAGTTGCCGGGTACCTTCTCAGGGGAAAGGCTTGACTCCCAGTTCCTTGTGTTTAGCAAAACTTTATTATGGGCATTGCTGTCTATATCTTGTGGGTCCAAAATGTCAGTTGGAAACCCTATTGACTGCTCTCAAGACTTCACTGATCTAGTCAAGGTCAGGTGTCAGGCTCACCTTGCCTGCTGATGTACTTCCTTGAATTAGGAATGATATCCATGTGCTACCTTCGTTGGAAGATTCCAGAGACAGAGCTGGATGGCAAGACATCCAAGACAGAGCTAGGTGGTTCCCCCATCCCCCCTCCCTCCCTGCCTCCTCTCCTCTCCCCTCCCCTCCTCCCCCTTCCTCCCTCCCTCACCCCCCTCTCTCCCCTCCCCCTCCCTCCTTCCCCCTCCCTCCTTTCCCCTCCTTCTTGCCCCTTACTCCCATCTCTGTTGCTTTTTTCTGTATAGACCAGGTCTTGTGTATCTCAGACTGACCTTCGTATGTGGCCAAAGATGCCCTTGGACTTCTAGTCCTCTTGTCCATCCCCTTGAGTGCTTCATCTACAGGCAAACACCACCACACCTGGTTCACACAGTGCTGTGGATCAAATCCATGACTTCAGGAATGCTAGGTGAATATTTTATGGCTGAGCTCCAGCCCCCAGTTGCTCCTTTCAAGAAGGCTTTGAGTTTCTGATTTCACAGTTCTCTGGGAGGTTCCTTGTTGGTTGGTTAGAGTATCACGGAGCTATACTCTACTTGTGTAGTATTGTATACTGTGTCTACCACCGAAAGAATGAATTCTGTGATGTGTAAATTATGTGCTAACTATAAAAGCATTAAAAAAAAAAAACCCTCGTGATTTCTACTTTAGAGACCAAAACTCAGAGATGTGACTCACTGCCCTCATAATGGGGCAGAGTGAATTCCCAGGACAATTGAGCCATTGCTTGCTCTCTCTCAAACTCCTAAGGCTGTCTGCCTTTGAAATCACAATCTTGTTGGAAAAGGATTAGATTTATAGTTAGCAAAGGCCAAATACAAAGCCCCCTGGGTCATAGCCCTGGTAAATCTAGGAGAGGGTTGGCTTTCCCCCGTTACATTTAAGTAAACCATTCGTTCGTGTTGCTTAGGATTAGCAGACTGGAAATATCTGCAGGATATTATTTCCCCACATTAAATCGTATAATTATATGTATTTTAATGGAAAGTTAATTTGTGATTTCTAAGTAATCAACACCCTGTTGTGCGATGGTTCTGGGAATCACCACACACGTGTCCTCTCCCTTGACACGGTGTTCTTCCCATTGACTCCGGCACCCCATTCGAAAGCCCTGTCAGGACCCACTTGGTTAGAAAAGGCAATGTTGTGTTTATACTTTTGGCGTTTCAGCCATTTTGGAAGATCAAATTTGTGGCTGCAAGCTGAATTCAACCTTCTCAGATGTGCTGGGTCTTGACAGCATACCAAGAAAGCAAGCTTGTGGAAAAAGAGCTGGTGTGCACAACCCTCCCTGTTCTCCAATCTGAGCAGATCTACTCTAGTGAAAGATCTCTTCAGACTCCTTTTCCTGGGCAGTGTGCCTTTCCGTCTTATTGGCAGTGACATCTTTGATTATGCCTAGGCTAGTCTTGCTGAGGACCATTCGATGGCATATACCTTGGGTTTTGATGGGAAGCAGTTATGGCTTGTATTCTGGGAAAAGGGGATTTAACGTGGCATTGGGGAACCGTGGGAAAAGACCAAAGAACATCTACCAATAGATACTAGATCCCAAGACCTTGGCCAGATGGAGAATGCAGAACACAGAACTGAGACTCCTTAGGAAACCTTGGGATGCTCCAGTGTCTAAGAGAGCAGTAGACAGGAGTGACCCCAGTGCCTGTGAGAAGCCTCGGGGAGCCCACATCTGCTCTGGGAGCTGGCTGCCGGAGCCCCTCTCTTCTGCTTCTGGATCCACCAAGGTTTCTGCTGCTGGGAAACTCTAGGGGTCCCCAGGAAATGTCCCCGTCCTCAGCATCCTTTTGCTGAATGGGAAGGGGTAGGGCTAGGCATCAGCTGCCTGTCAGTCATTCACCATACATACACAAGGCTTCTCAGGCCAGGACTTCCCGCCTACCCTCAGTGTCTTGGGCTTCAATTACACTTCCTGGAGGAGCCAGTCTGGACCTTGTCCTGTGAAATGGTGTCCTCATCATGCTTTGATGTTTCCCTCGTTGAGCTTGTTATGATTTGTGAATATGAACTTGCATTTTTTTGGTGGATCTTTACACTAGAATGCATGTTTCCTCAGGGCCCCCATGCAGCTTGCTTTTTGCTAAGACTGATGGGGGTAGGGAGGGCAGAGGGCAGAAGGAGACTATGCTCAACATATAATATGCATTTGTATGAAAATGTCTGAACCATCTACTCAATAACCCCCCCTTTTTTTAAATAGAAAACTTTCCTTTTTTCCAAAATGTTCTAGGGCTCTTCTTTATCATTTATAATACAATTGTATCTAAAAATAACAAAAAAAGACCAAACATCAATTATTTACAAAGCTTTTCTCTATATTGAGGGATATAATGGACAAGAGTTATTAAAGAGAATATGGTTCCTACCCTGCTTCTAAGGGGTATAGTCCTGGCACATTGCTTCCACCATAACCCAAATTTTACCCAAGTCCATTTTATACTTCCTTCCCACTTACACCTGACATTGCCACTCTGTCTCATAGGAAATGATGTAGTTTATATTGTGTGTGTAACATACATGGCTATTTACGTCATTTATGCGTGGTCCAAATGTTCTGTTAGCTTCCAGGGTTGTGAACAGGAGCTGGGATTTTGGATAACTTCTGTGCTATCCAACATAGACAGGCGGCTGTCTGTCTCCAGAGCCAGCACGCTGGCTATGTACTACCATTTCAGACTTAGCTTCACCCAACTTCATTTAGATCTTGACTTGAGGGAAGATAGAGCGTGTAAATCTCCTTTGATTTTTGGATAACATGGAAATAATCTGACTTCAGGTCTTGTTTATCCTTTTTGTTCAAAGGGGGTGTGGCTAAAAACAACCCAAAAAACAAAAAAAAACAAAAAAAACTTGTCCTCATTCCATTGTAATATCACAGCGTCACCAGGTTAGAAGTCTATCTAGTTAAGAGGGGGATTTTAATTAAAGAACATAAAATTTAAATGGGTTGGAAAATGTCAACATGGCTTCCTATTTTGAGCCCAACGCAGATGATGGAACAAGAGCGTATAAATGAAAATTAAAGAAAAACAAATTCCGAGCAGATGCCAGAGCTCCTTCTCCTTTTATCCACGCAGAGAACCACGGATGTGTGTGAAATGGCTTACTAAGGCAGAGAGAGAGAGAGGCTATTAAATAAGCAATTAAATTACAAATAGATTGTAGAAACAACAGGCTGTGGTGAGCCAAATGGTCTCTCTCTTATTCCGTAGCTGGATGTTTGGGGATGAAATCTTCGGACTCCCAAAGCCTTGGGTATGTAGACTATGCAAAGAAAACTCACAGACATTCCAGAGTCGTTGCTTTTAGGCAGCACATGTGAGCGGGGAGAGTGTCATCTCAGAGATTTTTCACGTTGGAAATTTTCCACTCAAACACATGTACTCTGGGAAAAAACTTGAAGTGTGAAAACATTCTCTTCCAAGAAAGCTGAGGCATGACAGCTAATGAACATGCTCTGAAATGATTGGAGATGTGGACAGAGAGCCGTGTCTACTGCGTTCATTAATGCTAAGAACTAATCAGATATTTAGCTAACTGTCCTTGTTATTGTTCAAGTTGAAATTAGTAATATATGGGCAAAAAAACCCCACTATCCCTGAAGCTTTTTTTGTTGTAAGGTTGACAAGCATCTTCAAATGTGTAGCAGGTCCTGTATTTAAAGATTTCTGTCCTGTGCTTCATATTGGCTCAAGAATTTGTAAATGTCCCAGATTCAATTTTCAAACAATAACTTTCAGTTATTGGCACAGGAAGATATTTTTGGCTATGGGAGCCAGTGTGTTAGTCACTTGAATGGCAGCCAGAGTTGACGTCCATCCCCTACACACCACTCTTGGGGCAATCTCTAGGCCTCTTCTCCCTAAGTTTAGCTGAGGCAAGAACAAAAGGAGATGTGGACCGTAATTAAAAGAATTTTATTTCCTTCTCAAGGAAGGGTAGATTGCTCTTCGGCCCGAGTCCCATACTGCCCCCAGGTCCTCGCCATCACTTAGATAAGTTCCCATTAATATGCCCACTCGTCTGTTTATCGAAGGACTCTTCACAGCCTCATCCTTGCAGGTGTTTCCAAGAGGAAGCCAGTTTCCTGCAGCCTCGCTCCGGCACCTGGGCTTCTGAAAAATCAGCAAGGCAGATGCAGCCACAGGCTCCTGACAGGCATACAGTTGGGGACAGCCTGCATCCACAGCTGCCAGTCAAGCTGCCAGTCTGTGCGACAGAAAGCCAGCCTCATTCTATGACCCCAGCGTGGCTCAGACACTGCAGTTCCCACACTCTTGCTTTTCAAAAGAACACCATGACCATAGGGCCAGCAGCTGTGGTCTAAGTGTGTCCCCCAAAGTTTTTATGAAAGGAATCCAATCCCCAACACAACAGTGTTGAGGGATGGGTATCAATCCCAGGTAAAGGTGATGTTGGATGCTTCCATGTAGATATGCATTTAGTTATCCTTCAAGGGAGTCCTGTGAAGGGGTTCAGCCATCTCTGTGCTCTTAATTCTCACTCTCCTTTGTCTTCTGTGGTCCCAACCAGTTGTGGGACCCTCACACCCTGGCCCTGGCCTAAAACTGAGACTTCAACCAACCAACCCAGGCTCAGGTATTCTGTGATGACAACATAAAATAATGACCCCAGGCTTCCCCAGAGTTCATTGGAGCCCTTTCTGCTCTGTAATGAGACGGCTTCTGTTTTCAGAAGTGTGACCTTCCTCCCAGGTGAAGGAGAAACTCGTCTTCTTCATGGCATATATAGCAAGTTTAATTTGCCATCTGTTTGCAAACTGTGTGTGCTGTGAATGTGTATGTGTCTGTGTGTGAGTGCATACTCATCAGTTTGTGTGCATGTGGAGGTGAGAAGTTGACGTTACGTATCATCTTCAGTCTACCTTGCACTTTTATTTATTTATTTATTCATTTGTTTGTTTGTTTGTTTTGTTTTTGACGCAGGGTCTCACTGTGTAGCTCTGACTGGGCTGATGCATGCTATGCAGATCACACAGTCTTAGAACTCACAGAGACATGCCCACCTTCATCTCTGAAGTGCTGGGATTAAAAATATGTTTACCTATTTTTTGAGACAGCATCTCTCACTGGACCTGGAGATTGCTGATTCTGCTAGATTAGTTGGCCAGAAAGCCCCAAGGTGCCCCATGTCTGTCTTCCAAGCACCAGAATTACATAACGCACAAGTAGATTTAGGGGGGAATCAACTCTTCCCGACCATGCAGCAAGCATTTCACTGCTTTCTGGCACTTTAGCCGCCATCCCAGGCCCACAGCATTCTGAAGAGTCTACCAAAACCTGAACGCAGCCAGAACGTATAAGAGGTTGTCAGGAAGGTGGCACAGAGATGCACAGGTACTGTCTTTTCAGCTCTCCTGGTAGCTGCTAGTACCCATTTTTAATCTGTGTCTGGGTGAACCCCAAAGCATCAAAATGCAAACATAAAATTGGGTGTAGAGTAGATCTTTATTCAGCCAAGAGAATCACCTCTTGGAGTTCTTTGAGCAGAATACAGTTGTTCATTCAACAGAGTTGGAGAGTAAGCTAATGAGCCAGGATATACCGAGAGCTAAGCATAAAAGACGTAGAAATCCAAATGGAAGGGATTAAAAAAAAATGGCCCCAGGGCTTCCCTGAGGCTTCACCACTGTATGCCAATCCCTACTGTTCAGCCCAAATTGGCTTTGAGTGTACTTTCACTGATCAGAAGCATTTTAAGTTTCCAGAATTAAAAAACACAATTTTAAGTGCCAACATAAGAGTCAATTTTCATAATAAAAACATATAACTCATCCATTACCACGGAGATTGTCTCAAACCCAAGTGCCTTGCTGTTCCTTCTGGTAAGGCAGGGGGCCACAAGCAAACATGATGCAGGCCCTGTTTCTCTCTGCTCAGGTATGTTTCTTGTCCAAAAGCCTTTTCAGGGCAGTTGGGATGTGGCTCAGGAGGTAAGAGCACTTGTTGTGTGAGTATGAGGACCTGGGTTCGAATACCCAGCACCCACATAGAAGCTCTAAAAATAAAGCTACTGAGGATAGACGCTGTCAGATGAAATCTTAGAAATGATGGCAAACTGGTGCAGAGATCCATACCTTGAGGAAGCTGCAGATGCTGTTCTCATCTGGGGATGTAAATAATCTTAAGAGGTTTGTCAAGAAGGGTCATATAATCCTGAAGAACAGAAGAAACCAGTTTCTACACAAAAGACAGCATTATGTGTTTGAACAATCAGCATCAAGAGCTGTCCTCTGAGTATGGGTGTTCAATACACTGGCTCACGGTACTAATTTGAACTTGGTTTTTGATGGACCGAGAATGATGCAGATTAGCTGTTACTCCTACAGCACCCAGGCTGCAGTGTAGGGGACAGACAGACCGAGGAGATGTGCTGTGAACCCAGGAGCTGTTGGGAAGAGTCGAATCAGGTTGTGGAAGAAATACTTGTGTGAGGTTAGCAGGATCCTCCTTGGTGTTCACAGCTCTCAGTCAGTGTTTTTCTTCCATGACAAACAGTTCAAAGGTCAATTCAGAGCCTGTTTTTATTGGCTAAGTCTGTCCACTGCACTTTGTTTGGGGTAAAGATGGGTGGGAGGTGGGGTGTTGTCTCTTGTGACCTTCTCGGGGCAGCAGAGTGACAAGCTGAGGGAGGTAAGAAGGCAGCTAGGGGCAACAGGACTCAGTAGCCATTGTTGGTTCAAACTTGGAGAGTCTGACCCTGAGTTTTTTATTTCAGGCACAGCACATCTGGTGAAAACAATTCTTGGGACGCCCATCCCACATCCACAACAAAGCATGCCTCCATCTCTTCGAACGACCAGGTAAGCTAAGTGCAGACCAGACATGACCACCCCGAAACTCTTCATGAAGTTCGTGAAGATAGGCTCTGTAGATTAACTGAGGAAAACCCATTCATGAGGACAGCTCTGGAGGAGTGTTTGGTGCAGAAAGTCTTCAGTCACAAAGATCATGGGTCCAGAGAACAGTTCCTCCAGCCTTCTGGGTGGAAAACAGGTTTTGCATTTCTTCCCTTGAAGGAACAACCCTGGGTGCTAACATTCCAGGGTCCCCTAGCACAGGCCTGTGAGTACCGAGACCTCTGTGCTCCCTACAACTTCACAAGACCTCTTACCTGGTTTATTTATTTGTTTTTCCGTCTACCTGCTCTGAAAGAACAGGTCATGCTACTCTGACCCAGTTCAGTGTAAAATAATCAACTTAAAGGCCAAAGATGTGTAAGGGAGGCATGTATGAGTCGAAATTTGTTTAAAATTCTTCCGGTCACTGGCTGGGGGACTCAGGGGCATTTGGTTTTTCTTTGCTTTCTCTGACTTTCAGAGCATGGTCATGGACACCATGTATGGTTAATGCTTCACTGAATAAGACAACTGGACATGGGGTTGTCTGAGAAGTAGAAGGAAGTCCTGGGGGCCCACGATCTCCCATCACCTTCTGAAGTTTTTCATTGGCACATTTTAATTATTTTAATATCTAATGAAATCTTACCACACAGATGGGGATTTGGGGGTAAGAGGACGTCAGTTAATTAAAAATTTTAATCAAATTATAAGTAAGAGGGGGGAAGGAAGGAGAGGAAGGAAGAAATGCAAGAAGAAAAAAATATCTATGTTCCTTGGATGGATCTAGAATTTTCTTTTGTCATTCATTTCAAAGAAATAAACTTACTTAATCTAATCAAAGAAACTATTCTTGTGGCAATAACTTAGGTGTGAACTACCATTATTTTATTTTTTTTTACCAAATCAAAAGGTTTTAATTATATGCCTGCTTCAGTGTGTTTGAAAGTTGTCTACTAAAATATAGTTGAATGAGCACTTGAATATTTTTAACCACTGTATTTTAAAGATTTTTCTAAAACAATGATAACTTTCAGCCAGCTCCCTGTAGCGGTGGCTCTGACATCATACTTTGATGCGTAAAAGTCCCAATTAGTGATTGTAAAATCTACTCTTGACGGTGCCTGTGTTTCTTTTTTTTTTTTTTTCTTGCGGTCTGAATATATTCATTATCTGATAAGGATATGATTTCTCAGCCTATTAGGGAAAATGTTAATGAGTCAGCTTTCTTCTGGATGCTTCTTAACCAATGTGTTACAATTAAAACGTGAAACAGTTCCTGCGTCTGAGCACGTCCTCACTTGCTGCTGGTAGCGTAGTGGGAGGTTAGGGAACCTTGGAGACCGTGGCTTGTCTAGCAGACAGGTGGGCCTTGAGGCTTCTACCCACTTCTGGTCCTGTCAGAACTCTTTCCTTTCTGATTTCCAAGGTGTGGACAAGCCATGCTACAAACTCCTTAAACCGTGGACAGAGCTGCCCCTCGGTGGAGACTATTACCTGATAGTCTGGGCCAAGATGCATCTCTCTTATGTTGCTTCCGCCAAGAATTTTGCCGTTGTGATAAGAGTGTTAATTATAATTGTCCAAATCTGTCTGAAATGTTGGGAGAGCAGCTCTTACCGCTTCACAGTTTCCTCTGTGCTCGAGTCCCTCTCTTGTTGTGGCCAGCCTTTGGTGCAGTTCGATGACGACGTCATGGTAGCTCCGGCTCAGTTCCTAGGATACTTGGTTTTCTGTCTGGCCGTGGGGTCATAGGTCTCCATGTGGGCACCGAGCATTTGCAACGACCTGGCTTTCAGGTAGAGGGGGATGGAATAAGGCATAGCAGCATGTCAACAATGACACTGATTTAGATTTAGATGAAGACTTCATTCAAGAGGAGTTTTGCCATCTCAGGATAAACAGAGCTGCAGAAGGAGGGAATGTTCTCACCAAGACCTGCAGACCAGTTGGGGAAAGGTGTCCTACAAGGGACCGGGCATACTCATCTGGTGGCAAGTTATTTGCTTATTTCCAGTTTAGTGTCATTGAAAAAAAGTGTCCATCTTCCTTTAAAACAAAACAACAAAAAACTGGGGGTTCAGATGAAACATTGAAGCGAGGCTGAAGTCTGTGGTGTTCCCCGCCAGACACACACACACACACACACACACACACACACACACACACAC
>CABHPQ010171292.1:0-46553 GCA_902168405.1 Peromyscus aztecus | reverse complement strand
TCTCTCTCTCTCTCTCTCTCTCTCTCTCTCTCTCTCTCTCTTTCTTTTCTTCCTTCTTTGGCGATTAGTAAGTTGCCAGATTCCCTAAATATTTATTTTTATTTTTTTAAATAATTTATTTACTTTTATTTCATATTTATTGGTGTTTTGCCTGCATGTATGTCTGTGTGAGGGTGTCATATCTTGGAGTTAGAGACAGTTGTTAGCTGCTATGTGGGTGATGGGAATTGAACCCGGGTCCTCTGGAAGAGCAGTCAGTGCTCTTAACCACTGAGCCATCTCTCTAGCCCTAAATGTTTATTTTTTAGTACTTAGCTGTGAAAGGCCTGTAGATAGCAGCAAGATCCTGTGCCCTGCACTCAAGTTTGTAAAGACTGCATGAGATTGGCTAAAAGGGATTAGTTATGTCAAAGCCTTTGAACGTTCTGGAAATCACCACAGCACACTAAAGGCGTTCAGAAGAACCTGCCATGAGCAGTGGTGATTTCTACTGTATTGGCTGTGCACTTTGTGTTATCCTTGCTGTTTCTGTCCCAGTTTTGCATAAGAATCTGGGTAACAAGAGACTCGATGAGCTCAAGCTCACCTAAGATGACAAAGTCAGCAAAAGGTGGAAGCCCTGAGGCGAATGGGGTCCTTTCTTCTCATGCGGGCGCTAGCAAAACCCTGTTCTCTGCCAGGAGTGGTCTGATGCAGAATCCCATTACACACAACCGCACTATTTGAAGGCAAGGGACAACCAGACCATCTCTGCAACGCTGGGCTCAGCCCCAGAGTGGGCAGAGATCATCCTCAGCCAAGAAGAGGATTCCAAGAAGATGGTACCTTAGACCCACCCCTCGGCTTACAGAGTTGTGCGTGTTAAGCTGTATTGCGGGGGCGCCTTTCGGCGCTGACACCTGTCACGTTCCTATTGTGTTCATTTCAAATGTCACTGCGTGGGTGACAGTTCTAAAATGTGACTGTGTCATCTGACTGTGCACTTAGGACCGGACTCCCCTGACGATCATGGCTTCAGTCTGCCTGCTGTTCTTTGCCAGGTGGTTTCTTACAAGCACGAAGGCCCTAAGTTAGATCCCTAGAGCATGGACAGAAAGTCGAGCGGTGCTGTGTGTTGTAGCTAGTTCACTACAGCCTAGCGGCATCAGGGCACAGCAGGCTAGTGAGAGACCCTGTCTCAAAAAAGGGAAGGGGAGGAGGAGGATGAGCAGGAGGAAGAAGAAGAAGAAGAGGAACATGATCAAATATGAAATTACCAAAGGATTAGTGAAAACATTATCTTCAAAGAAAGGTTGATGACTCCTGAGGAATGTCACTCAAGATAGTCCTCTGGCTCCCACTGTCATGCACACACACACACACACACACACACACACACACACACAGTCTTACACACACACATACACACACACACACACTCACACTTGCACATACACATACATGAACACTCACAGAGTAGTTTTTGCATCCTTAAATATCTTTATCATAAGAAATTAGAATTGTCTTTTGCTGTGGGATGTTCTGTATGGCAAATGTGTTGCTAATAAAACACTGATTGGCCAGTGGCTAGGCAGGAAGTATAGGCGGGACTAACAGAGAGAATAAAAAGAACAGGAAGGCGGAGGGAGTCACTGCCAGCCACCGCCAGGACAAGCAGCATGTAAAGATGCCGGTAAGCCATGAGCCATGTGGCAAGTATAGATTTATAGAAATGGATTAATTTAAGCTATAAGGACAGTTAGCAAGAAGCCTGCCACGGCCATACAGTTTGTAAGCAATATAAGTCTCTGTGTTTACTTGGTTGGGTCTGAGCGGCTGTGGGACTGGCAGGTGAAAGAGATTTATCCTGATCGTGGGCCAGGCAGGAAAACTCTAGCTACAGTCTACTTTTTCATGTTTTGATACAGGGATTCAAATAGCTCAGGCTGTCCTCAAACTCACTATGCACTTAGGAGGCCATTCAAATCTTAACCCTCCAGGCTCTACCTTCCAAGTGCTGGAATTATAGATGTACACCACAGCACCCAGCCAAGAGCTCTGTACTTTGAAATACTAAGTTTTCCACTAAATGTTTCCACTAAACAGACATGCCTAATCATTTGACATCTATACAACCTGGCATGAATCTGACCATAAAGAAGGAGAAAATTCATGCCAGCACACAGTAGGTTCCTTGGAATGTCTGGGCGTCACTCCTAGACCACATGTCAGATCTCTGAGAAAATGACCATTTAGGAATCCCTGTAGGGGAGTCTAACATGCAGTCAGGGTTGAGGACGGCTGCCTGGATTTCCCTTTTCAGGTGAGCACCATTCTCCAAGTCAAATGATACAGGCTTTAAGGCCAAATGAAAGCCCACAGTGATGGGTCTGTAAATGCATGGAGTTATTTCTCACGAACACCGATGGATCACGAATAAAAAGCTGTGTTGTGCACCACAATCACGAGCTTGGATGTGACTGAACAAAAACATATGCAGTGATTAACACAAAATAAATCAAAGAGTCCCAGACACTAAGTGGATATTCAGTAACTGTCCCTGGAAAAATGGCTGAATGAATGGTACCCCACAAAGTACAATAAAAATTGTATTTTGGTGAAACTGGGAGTCAATTGTTGGATGAAGGATCACCGACAAAGAAAATGATTTAAATTGTGACATGCTGTCAGCTACAGATACACCCTAATTTAAAAGATGTTAAAAAAAAAAAAAAAAAACGGAAAATGAATGGAAGGAAGGTGAAATACAGTATTTAAACGTGTTTTCCTCCTCTTTGGCACCAACCGTTAAACCACTGATGTCCACTGGATGGTGCTGTGATCCACTCTTTCAGGCTCCAAAAGGAACTCTGAAAGCCAAGTTCTGGAAGCACGCTGCTCCCTTTGAAGACAAAAGACTTAGAAGCGTCATAGTTTGAGGCACCGAGGTGTATTACTTTTCTGCATTATGGCCTCTCCAAAATATCTCACTACATGTCAACTTCTTTAGAAAGTGAACTGAAAAGCTGTTCTGTCTGGATGGAGAGTGGTTGCTTCCTTCTATCCACACTGCCGACTTGACAATCACTTGCATTTTACTGACTGGTCTGGGATGGGCTGTGCAGAGGGGATCTAAACACTGACAGAAAAGGCTGACGCTGGATTAGAATAAAACACAAAGTAATAGTGAGTGAAAAAAAAATGTGGTGTCTTCTGTCCCAAAGGCAGCAGATCTGTCTACTCTGCTCCAATTATTCGCTGCTTATCACGGACAAGCAAGGGAAAGGGGAAGCTGGTCGGTTAAATGTAAACCCAGCCCACTGTTATTGTAAGTATTGGCCTTCTTTGAATTGTTTCCAATGTATTTCCCCTTCAGGAATGTATTACGACCTTGGCCTTGGGGATGTAGGCTTTAGGGCAGAATGAAAACCCTGGAAGCTTCCAGAGATATACTTAGAGTAACAGCTCAGTAATCTCCACTGGGCGGGGACATACATTGGAAACAATTAAAACTCCCACAGTAAATTAACAGAGTAATGTGAAATCCAATGAAAAGAAATTGGGGGGCTAGGAGACACATAGCATTGTTTAGCCCTTGAGAAGCCCTGATTTCAATATCCCCTCCTCTCTCTCTCTCTCTCACTCTCTGTCTCTCTCTGTCTCTCTCTCTGTCTCTCTGTCTCTCTCTCTCTCTCACACACACACAACAATACAAAACAACAATCAGGCAGGGCTGCAGAGCTGCCTCGGTGGGTTAGGAGCACCTGCTGTTCTTACAGAGAACCTGAGTTCAGCTCCCAGCACCCAAGGCCTGCAGCACCCAACTGCCAGCCCCTCTAGCTCCAGGGGATCTGATGCCCTCTTCTGGCCTCTGGAGATATCTGCACACACATGCACATACACACAGACACACAAGCATAAATAAATAATAAGTCTTAATAAATAAAAAACCCTGAACAACAAAATCCTATTTTTGTGTGTATTTTTGTTTGCTTAAGTAGTGGAACAAATACTTACATATTTTGCATAGCCCTTCAAAGAAAAATAACTTCCAACATACTAAGTTATAATCATTGATACTGATAAAAAACATCGTAACAAAATGTCTCTCTTCCTTGTGTGTGTGTGGTATATATACATATATGTGTATACGTGTGTGTGTGTGTGTGTGTGTGTGTGTGGTATATATATGGGTGTATACATATGGGTGTGTGTATGCATGTGTTCATGTAGCATGAATCTTAGAGTCTTATTAATAAAATCAAACCTGAGCCGGGTATTGGGGTGAACACTGGAAGGTCAGAGAGACAGAATAAGCCACAGCTATCTCACCTTGCCCGATCCTCAGCTGGTCTTGCTTCCTCAGACTGGAGGCCTCTGAGTCCTCATAGCCGAATGACTCTCAGCTGAACTGCTGCTAGAAGTCTGAATGCTTAACCAGCCCAAATGCTTCTCCAGGCCAAATGCTTCTCCAGGGCAAATGCCTCTCCAGGGCAAATGCCTCTAGTTTCTGGTCCTCACACTTTATATACCTTTCTCCTTTCTACCACCACTCCCTGGGATTAAAGGCGTGTGTCACCACCCCTGGCCGTTTCCAATGTGGCCTTGAACTCACAGAGATCCAGAGGGATTTCTGTCTCTGGAATGCTAGGATTAAAGGCGTGTGCTACCACTGCCTAACCTCTGTTTAATATTGTGGCTGTTCTGTCTCTGACCCCAGATAAGTTTATTAAGGTACACAATATTTTGGGGAACACAATACCACCACATGTTCACATGGATGTGCATGTGTGGAGACCAGAGATTGATGCCACAGGTCTTCCATAGTTTTCCTTCCTCATACTCTTTGAGGCAGGGTCTCTCACTGAACCAGAGCTCATCTCTTCTGCTAGGCTGACTGGCTAACAGGCTTCAGGGATGCATTGGTCTCTGCCCCTCTAGTGCTAGGGTCACAGGTGTGTGTCAGGGGCCCAGGGCTTCCCGGGATCATGGCCACCATAGGTGAAAAAGCCCAGGGCAACTGCCCAAGTACTTAATTTCATTGTAGAACTGAAACAGGAGGGAAATATCATTGCTGATGTGTCCCTGGTTTATGAGAGGGAGCGTGTTAGCAAGCACAGTTGCCTAACGCTTTAAATGGGGTGCACGTGGTTCCTAGTGAACTCCATTCTGCACAGTCCTGATTCATTATGATGCCATTGGTCTCAGAAACAGTTTCCTTAAAAGTCATGTATAATTCCCATGTACACATATGAATAAACACAACACACATATACACACACCAACATACACACCTCAGGCTGCACGTTCTCAGGCAGTGAGAGCTGGAAGCAGCGATTCTTGTCTGTTCTGGAACTCTCAGCCCAGTGCCGCCAAGAGTTTAGAAGGTTCTGTGAACACATTCTCTACTCCACCCTAGCCTTTCTTCCGCCTCCTGGGGTGTGTTCTAAGGGGCAGTTTTGAGCCACAGCTCTGGGCCTTTCCCCGAAGAGGCAAGGGAAGAGCATACTACTGCATGTCAAAAAGCTAGTTTCCATGCAGCTCAAGTTGCCTTCATGGAAATGATGGAGGAGGCCAAAGACAAAGTTTAGCAAGCTTTGGGGTGGGAAGGGGGTGGTTTTTGTATCAAAAGTACCGTTGTAGAGGCCAGAAGGGTAACTGGGAAGATCTGAAGGGGAGGATCAGGGGAAGAAGCCAGGATAGAGCTTATGAGACCCAAAGAACCACAAGCATCCTTCCTGACTCTCATGCACTGTCCAGGTCATGTTGCATCAGATGTGCTGTGCAGCTCCAGAGAGCTCCGGTGGGAGAGGGGAGGGGCAGACTCAGAGCTTTCCCCTACAAGAACAGCTGAGCGTTTGGGCCTCCCTGTGCACTTGAAAAGAAGCCACATCTTTCAGCCAGGGTGGTCCAGCTGAGTGGTCCGAACCAGTAGTGAGAGGAGACGGGATACTCTTGTCCCATAGTCACCTCCAGGGGGGTGGGGAGGGGCCAGGGAAGAAGTGTGGCTTCTGGAAGCACCTGGAGTCAGGAGGTAGACCCTTGCCCAGTCCGCTCCAGAGCGTAGCCTTGTCTGGCAGGTGGGTGAGATTAGTTGTGGGGCTTTTGTTTTGCTGAGAGGTGGTACAAATTCTTGCCAGAAATGTATTCTCTGGAGACTATGGGGAGGCTGCAGCTACCTGCCCTGGGGCCTTTCCTCCTGCTGAGCCCTCCATTTATTTATTTAGAGAACTGGGCCTTTCATCTGAGTAAATATTGAACAAATATTTAAAAATCACGGGTTTAAACAATGTCACAGAATTAGCTTGCTTCAACATGGCCTCAGGCATGGCTGCTCTTCCTCCTGTTTACGTCCTGACTTTCCAGGGCTAAGCAGGAGCCGGCTCCTACTGCTAAGGTGGGACAGCTACCCCCCCTGCCCATGATGGGCACTTCCAGATGTCAGCCACCTATGGGAGCCCCCACAAGGGGAAGCCAAGCTGGTGAATGTACCCTGGGATTGGAAAGTGAGAACGACCATTTGCCTGTTTGGGGTAGAATTGGAAGAAGGATAGACGTATGGATCGTGCTGACCACAGGGACGCTGCAGCGAGGCCCAGGGGGAATAGTTTCAGCCTCAGAGTGAAGAGGAATCATGGGCAAGCGTCTCTTGAGGGACTCTCATGAGGGAGTGTGAGTGGTACAGGGAGAGGTACTGTTTAACCAGTGCAGTCCACACACACAAAACTCGTGCTCGCTGAAAACGTCCACAAGGCAGGGTTTTTAAACACACACCTTTCAAACCCAAACTCTGTTTCCTGGCCACTTACACCTCCGGTCAAGCCCCCAAAGATCTTGAAGGGGAAGCTTATACCCTGCTGCTGCCTGGGCACATCCTCTGGGCCTCACTGGGGATGTCTGCTCTACTAGGGCAAGGCATAGGAACACTCAGAACCCAGTTTTGTCCAGGGTTCAGCTGGGTTCTTGGCTCCCTCATTCTCAAATGTGCCAACCGTGGCTCCGTGTCAAACAAACCCAGGGCTCTGGGGACAGTCTCCCACCAGACCGGAAATACCGGAGAGGCAGAGGGAGCTGCTTCGGAGGGAACCCAGCTCGCTCTTTTCTTTCCTTTTGGCCATTTCAGCTTTGAGTAGAAACTGGAATAAGAATTATAATGATACATGTTTATGGACTTTAAGTAATTAATCCCTCGGAGTCCTCTTCTGAGGGAAAAGCTTGCTACCCACCTCATACATCAGGCAAGCAAGAGGCCATCTGGCTTGGCGGGGCTGGGTGGTCGCTGGTGTCAGCGAAGAGTGGAGAGTGTGGCTTCAACAGTCTGCGGCTTCTTGGCCCTTGTCCAGATGGCTGGCCCATGCAGCCCCTAGAAAAGTGACACACGAGAAACTGAAAAGGACCAGACCATAAACTCCCAGGAACAGTTGCCTTTAGTTAGGAGGTGAGGGTTTTGTGGCCCTGCCTGGGTCTCTTCTCTTTGAGGTACAGGCTTGGAGAGGACAGAAGCCACCACACCGGGCGCTCACCCACCGCTCATCAACAGTTACTGTATCCTGTAAAGACAGTCCTTGGAAGGAAGCTCCAAGGGACTGAATCCTAGGGTGCATGGCCTTTCGGACCAATACAGGGAAATATTTGTTGAAACATCCACAGAGTCTCATGGACACGAGTTACAGGGACAAGGCTTTCTTGGTAACACTGAGCATGTTGTCCCCAACCTGCTTAAGAACATTCTTTTCTTTCTTTTTTGTTGTGTTTTGTTTTTAAAGATAGAGTTTCTCTGTATAGCTTTGGTGCCTGTCCTGGATCTCACTCTGTAGACCAGGCTGGCCTCGAACTCACAGAGATCCGCCTGCCTCTGCCTCCCAAGTGCTGGGATTAAAGGTGTGCGCCACCTCTGCCTGGCTCTTATTTTTAATTTTTTTAAAAAAATTTACTTGTGAGGGGCTTGTAGACATTTATATTTTAACATTGATGATGCTGAACACCATCAACTTTATGTTTAATTTTCTTCAGAGACTGTATTGCCAGACCAGCCCTTTAACTTGGCGGGACAGAAAGGTGTGAGGCGCGTGGTGGCTCACGAGTCAACCCGGCTCTTTATTGAAAAGGCCTGGTCCTAAGCAAGCCATCCAGATGACGGCATGCAAACACTGGTAAAGCGAATAAATAAATGAAGCAAGCCAGCTCATATCCTTCAGGCTCCACCATTCCCACCGCCGGCTTCCTGTTCTAGCTGCTCTATGGTCATGGCTACACTGACTTTCTCCAGAGGTCCTAGGAAGAAAGAACTTTCTAGAGACTCATATACAGTCTTCACGCTCCCCAAGCTACCCGTGGTGCCTTAAGTAGGTGATAACCACGTTTTCACTTGATCCTGTCTCGTCTGTTTGCAGAGCTACTTTTCTGGACAGATTTGAGAGGGCTGATGGGATGCAGATGAGAGAAGAGAAACCACACTCTTCAACAGCTGTGTCGAGGTAGGGGAGACGGCAGAGGCACAGGGAGATGTTTGGAGAGGACCCTCCATGCCCAGTGGATGGAGACACTAAAGCTTCAGGTCAGTAAAGGGGTCCAGGTTGGACCCCCATCAAGAATGGCTTATGTTTGGAAGCTCTACATTGTTGTCTCACAGAGGGCTCCACCCGAGTCCACACTGAGCGTTTACCTAATCTTAATCCCTCGCTTCCTTGTATCATTGTCCATCTTACACATGTGGGTACCCTGGTCCCCCAATTCAGCTGTAAATGTCTTAGTAGTCCAGAGGATAATTCTCACAATCGATATTAATTAAAATGACTGATGTAAAAGTCCTGTATGCTATCGGCTGAGAGATAGAGACTAATTTTAGCCTCTTTTCCATACCTTGATCTCCTCCCACCATGCCCGTTTCCTCTCATCTGGAGCATCCTTCCTGATGTGGGGGCATCTGCAAGCCATGTGTTTCTTTTCTTTGCTCCTCCATGTGGTCATTTTTTTTTTTTATGACTGCAGGAAGCTGGGTAGATTCAGAAGTACCAGGAGCCACACCAAGACCTGAGATGACCATCCTCAGTGTTATCAGGATGGAATGACAGCATCTGCTTGGAGAGAGAGGCTGCCCCTCAAAGCTCACCCAGTCATGAAATCGGCTCGTCTGTTTGGGCTGATAGCCTCATATTGAAGCAATTTCTCCCAACCGAAGGGTCTACAATAGGTTCAGTCATCATCTACTTGATGTAGTTTTGACTGCCTGGAGAAACCTGGCAAGGATTACGAAGAGTGTGTCTGGCATATGGCTCTATCCCAACTCAACAGTTTGGGAACACTATTAGTAACCCTTGAAACTGTTCTCTGGGAAGTGCTAGTTTTTAATGACTCTGCCCAGATGCTCCTGTGGGGAGCTGTATGGAGAGATAACGGGGAGCTTCATAAGTAGCCGACTGCCCAGGGGATGGAGACGGCGTGCCCTGCTGAACCCAGGACTGTTGTTAAAGGAGGAATGAAGACGAAGCACTGTGCTCGGTTAAGAGTTGACTTGTGTCTCTGCTGAAACACGGAGTGACGAAGAGGAAGCTGAGGGTGCTGAGGCTCCTCAGCTGGCCATGAGCAGGGCTCCAGGAGAGGCAACCAGGGATGGAGGGACAGCTACATGTGGTCGGGGAGAGGCAATCTTTGCTTCAGTAACTGCTGGTTGACTTTCATTTTAGGACAATACTTCCTGAGAGCACATGGAGACAGAAAGATTGCTCCTGATGGTTATATTCTAACTAGGGGATTATTGACATGGACATGATTATTGACATCTTGGCCATTATTGACCAACTAGTTAAAATAAAAGGCAATGGAGTATCCGCCTGATGGATTCAGCCATTCAAATGAGCGAGGCAAATGGCTCAGGGAGTTAAGAGTGCTTGCTGCTCTTGCAGAGGACCCAGGCAGCTAACAACGTCCTGTAACTCCAGTTCAGGGACCGGGTGCCCTCTCTGGCCTCTGAGGGCACCTGCACACATGTAACATACTCACATGCAGACCCTGCTCCCATAAGTAAAAAACAGATCCTTAAGATGATTGAAGTACAGAGGCCTGGAAGATGGCTCAGCCTTTAAGAGCATTGGATGCTCTTCCAGAGGATCCAGGCTTGACTCCTAGTACCACATGGCAGCTTACAACTGTCCACAACTACAGCCCCAGGGGATACAGCGCCCTCTTCTGGCCTCTGTGGGCACCAGGTATACAGTTGCACAGACACACATACATGCAGGCAAAATAACCCTTATACATAAAATAAAATAAGTAAATCTAATTTAAAAATAAATTAAAAAATAAATGAAGTATATTTATATGTGCTGAGTTACGTGGGAGAAGGCAAGTAGCAGGAGAAGATGCCGTGTGTAAAGATTAAAACACATTAAAGCACATGCACGTGTATGACCATACATGTCTCTACACAAATTCATGAAGGGAAGAGCCAGAGCTCCTCCTGGGAGGTGACTCAAATGACCTTCCTATAAGAAGACAGTCACCCTCCATCCCAAGGACAGTCACCTTCCTTCCTAGGCGCAGGAGGCACAGCCACTCTACTGGGGAGCACATGAGGCAATGTTAGCAGCCCCCTGGATCTGGAGAGAGTCGGCTGGAGGTTGGCAGGCACTACCCTGGGCAAAGCCACTGCCCTCTCCTAGCTGCGGGTTGAGAGTGTTGATAGAGCAGAGTCCAGACCAAGCTATGAGGCTCTGTCCCTGAGGGAATCCCCAAATTCCTGATTCCCAAATCAGGAGCCCTGATGACTTTCACTGTTTTGTTTTTTGTTGTTTTGTTTTGTTTTTGAGACAGGGTCTCACTGTGTTGCCCTGACTGGCCTGGAACTCTCTATATAGACCAAGCTGGCCTTGAACTCACAGAGATCCACCTGCCTCTGCCTCCATAGTGCTGCGACTAAAGGCGTGTCAGGATAATAAGCTCTGGCCACCATTTTATTTTTTTAAATTGTGAGAGAAACCCAGCAGATCAGAAGCACCTATGGATTTAAAAGGTTTTCAACTAAGATGGCTTCTACCAGTATGTTGGATTTGGGAACCTGAAGGGAGAACAGAAAGATGATGTCTTATTGGAGTTGCCTGTGTGTGAGAGAGAAGGAGGCAAAGGGGTGGGAAGAGGTAGAAGAGAAGGGAAGAGAAGAGAGGGATGGTTCCTCAGGCGAGGAGAGGAAGGCTGGTTTCCACCAGGGCTCTGCATTCCTGCCATCACACAGAGGCATCTGCTTCCACCACTGGTCTTGCCTCCAATACGAAATTGATCACCTTGCTTACTTCTCAGAATGGAGTCAAAGCAGGCACTGCTCCAATGCTAACCTTGGCACTGTAGGCATTCAAAGCCCAGGCAGGGCTTTCAGATCTGCAGAACTCAGCATGCTGTGAAAGGCCTTCAGGGGCCTCGAGTCCTCAACCCAAATCTCAAGCTTATACTCCTTATCAAAAGCAAACAAACACACTAACTCCTGTAATGGAGGCTTTTTTCCATACGGCTTGGTCCCACAGCCACTTCCAAATAATCACTCAGAGGCTTGTATTAATTATAAATGCTTGGCTGGTAGCTTATGAGACTCTTAATCACAGGTTTTATGTGGAAATTTCAGCCACATGTTGGAACACCATATGTAATCTCAAGTTTCTGTCCCGCCAGTAACTCCCAAATATCCAGCAGCTACTTCCCAAATAATTGACTTGGAGTCTTAATATCACTTATAAATGTTTGGCTGATAGCTCAGGCTTATTATTAACTAGCTCCTACACTTAAATTAACCCATAATTCTTATCTATGTTTAGTCACCTGGCTTGGTACCTTTTTTCAGTACAATGTTCTCATCTTGCTTCCTCTGCATCTGGCTGATGACTCCTGACTCTGCCCTCTTTCCCATCATTCTCTGTTTGGCTTTCCTGCCTAACTTCCTGCCGAGCTACCGGCCTGTCAGCCTTTTATTAACCAGTGAGAGTAATCTATATTCATAGTATAGAAAAGGATCGTTCCACAGCAAACTCCCAGCAAAGAGATGTGGGGATGTGGGGAAATTAGAACCTTCGACACCATTGGTAGGAAAGTCAAATGGCACGGTCATTATGGAAAACAGCTAGAGATTACTAAAAAAATAAAATAAAATAAAATAAAATAAAAATTCAAAATTAAAAAAAAACCCATGCATAGGATTGCCTCTAGACCCACCAGTTCCCTGCTAGATGAGATCTAAAGCAAGAGTACAGACTTGCACACCAGTGTCCATGGCAGTATTCTTAGTACTTACAAGTGGGGACAACTCAAATACCCATCAATGGACAAATGACAGAGTCTTATTCAACCTGAAGAGTGACCAAGTTCTGATACACAGCCCAAAGGGGATGAGCTAGGATGATGATAGCGAATCTCAGTTGTCCACTTTACACACTTGTGTAGAGGAAACCTCAACTGAAGAGTCGCCTCCATCAGATTGGCCTGTGGACAAGTCTATGGGACATTTTCTTGATGGCAACTGAGCCCAGCCCACTGTGGGCAGTGCCATCTCTAGGCAGGTGGGCCTGGGCTGTGTGAGAAGGGTAGTTGAGAAAGTCGGGGAGTAAGCCGGTAAGCAGTGTTCCTCTGCTTCAATTCCTGTTCCCAGGTTCTCCCCTTGACTTCTCTTCACGGTGGACCGTAACCTGTATGATAAAGAAACCCCATCCTCCCCCAGGTTGCTTTTGAGAGTGTTTGATCACAGAAACAGACAGCAAACTAGGGCAATGATCTTATGTCAAGTGAAATAAGCAAGACTTCCACGATGCCACTTCCACGAGGTGTCTGGGACAGACACTCACGGACAGGGGTAGAAAGTGGAACGGTACAGCAAATGTCACAATGAAACCCATTATTGTGTATTATGTCCAATTAGTATATGCTAATAAAATAAATGTTCAAAATGTCTGGGCACAGTATTGCTTGCTTTTAATCACAGCACTTGGGAGGCTGAGGCAGGAGGGTCACAAGTTTCAGGGCAAAGCTTCTGTTTGGCATGATGAAGTTTTGACAGTGGATAATGATAATGGTTATACAACATCATCGTTGTATATATTTATTGCCACTGAATTGTACACTTTAAATGACTAAAATAGTAAACTTAAAAACTTATTTTTCCTTACTTAAAAAAATTGTGGTGTGAACAACACAAATACCGAGATACTAAAATGTGCCCAGTTTTAAAAAAATGTTTTGCTTTAGAATTATTTATTTCTATTTGTGCATGTGTTTTGCCTACATAGAAGTGCACCATGTACGTGTCAGAAGAGGGCATCAGATCCCCCAGAACTGTGGGTGGTGTGCCATGTGGGTGCTGGGAGCTGAACTCTGGTCCTCTGCAAGAGCAGCAAGCAAGCCTTTTCTCTATTCTAGTCATATTCTGTTGGCTTGTTTTATGGTTTTTGTTTGTTTGTTTGTTTGTTTATGTTAAGTAGCCCAGGCTGGCCACAGACTTATGGCAATCCTCCTGCCTCAGCCTCTTAAGTGCTGGCATTACAAGCATGAACTACCACACTGGGCATCTTTACTGTTACCGCTGTGCTGGGCTGGGCTCCCGTCCCACTCCCAGTTCATGCCCACGGCTCACTAAAACCTCTTCCGCCATTTCTGTAAGGAGGTTTCCATTTAGGGGCAAATACAACCACACTCAGGAAGCTTGCGTGTCTTGCACTGATCTTTTAAAGGTTCAAACTCACTTTTATCCATTCATATAAAATCCTATGAGCATAGCTTTGACACACCAGCAGAGCCAGTTGTGTGGAAACAGCTCCTGACATGTCGTTTATACAGTAAACTTTACTTACTGAAACTTTTGGCAGTTTGTGTCTGACTCCCATGTTTGTGGACAGGAGTATAAACCACTGCTAGATGTTGTGTGTGGTTCCGCTTCAATACAGAAGCTCCTCTCTCCTTCCCATGTCAAACATCTGGATCGTTTTAACTAAAGAGCACCTTGACGGGTTATCTGGAGCTTTCCCTTCCTTGGCTTTCACAGTCATCCAAATACATGAATATTATAAATTTGAACTTGTAAAACAAAACGTTACCAATAAAGTGCTACATCTGTTGCAAACGTTGGGATCTCTACCAGATTTGAGTTGTAGAAAGTTCTGCTGGTCAAACAAATGTTTGAAAAGGCCCTGTGTCTGTTCAGTTCCCGTTTATTCAGTTCAGTGAGGACTTCCATTCATTGCTGACTTTATATTTGGACACACATAGAGCTCATGGAGGAATGCGTCAGAGGGATGCTCATTCTGATTGGCCATACCCTAAGAGTGACTTTTAATTTTTTTTTTTTTAAGACAGGATCTCACTAGCCCAGGCTGGCCTAGAACTTAGGATCCTGTCTCAACGTCCTGAGTGTACAGGTATGCAATACTGTGCCTGACAGTTTTTAACATTTTTTATTAACGTGTATTGATTACACATAACAATGGGTTTCATGACGGTATTGCTGTGTGTGTATATAATCTATTTTGATCATATTCTCCCCGTAACCCTCTACTGTCCTCCACCCACTCCAGCTGAACCTGTTCTCCCCTGAACCATTTCCCTCCTGCTTTCTTGTCTTTTCTGTCTGTGTGTGACCTAATGAATTTAATGAGGGTCGTTTACTTGGTCATGAACGGTTATTTACAGGAGCATGGATACCTCTAAAGAAGATGTCTCCTTTTCCCAAGCAGTGCTTAACAGCCAGTGGCTCCTAAGGGAGGGGCGGGGTTTCATGAGACCCACCCCGACTCTCTGGAGTGTTGAGGGGTCCTCTGTCATGAAGTTAACCACAGCTGCTGAAAGCCTCAAGCGCAATGGCCAGGTCATGCCCAGGAGACAACCTTCCACAGCACCCCACCCCTTCCTGCAGCTCTTACATTCTTTCCACACTCTTTTCTGTGACAGTCCTTGATCCTGGGCTGGGGGCGGGGAGATACAGATATCCTCGTTAGGATGGAGCGTTCAACGGTCGGTCGCTTAGTCTCAGCACTTAGAGAGTGTTTGCAGCAACCACCACCCACAGCACAAAGAAGCTTCTCTGACAAAGACTGAGAACGGTACTGATCTTTAGGTAGAAACATAACCGTCTAGAAGGCAGCTTGGCAGACGCATATCCATTTAACAGAAACAGCAGTAGCTTCCCCGGTAGGAACTATGACCTCCGCAGACGTGGGCTTTTCACCAGGCTGACAGGACGAGGTGTCCATCCTCCTGTGGAGCAGGCCTCAAGTCTGACTGGAGAGCAGTTGGTTGCCCCCCCACCCCAACAGCCATGCCAGTATTGTCCCAGTGAGCTCATCCTGCCTGACAGCCCAGCAGTGCAGCATGCAGCGTCACAGCTGGCCAGGGCTGCGGGTAAGTTTTCTCTCCTTAGCAGCCCGTGTAGTACTTCCCGGCTCTCTGAGAATTAGCCAGCATGGGGAAGACAGCTTTTTACATGCCAAAGAGCTGTGACTGTGATCTTGAACTTGATTGAATTGAAAGACACTGTTCTGTACAGCCCAGAGAATGGTCTTTGACGGCTGCATGTTTTTGTTTTTTGATGGATGAGTTCATTAAGCGCGTAGCAAGCAAAAGTAAAAGAGAAGAGAGCAAGCAGCGGATAGACAGCAAAGCTCGTGGAATCAGGTGCTCACCTCAACCAGCGAGAGCTCCTGGAACAGCCTGACCAAGAAAACAAGCAAAAGAAAAAGAAGGAACCGGACAATGTCCTTGAATCAGCTGCTCCCAGTGCCCACAGAAACCAGACAGGGAAACTGAGGAGAGCCAAGTGATGGAGGGCTGGAGGGATGGCCCTGCTGGAGTCCCAGGCGGATGGTCCTCTCTGTCCTCTCTGTGGATGACCCCCTAGCTTCCATTTCCCACCACAGGCATTTTTATACCATGGGATAAATAATAATGATGTCTGTGGAGATGGCTGACTGTCCATTCTCAAAGACTCGTTTCTTTTTCCAGCAGAGTGAACAAAGACTGATGACTGAAAAGTGGGAAAAAAGGGGGGTGATACTCTTTCATTTCTTCGCTTGTTTTTATTGTCTTAGTTTTGGTTTTGGTTTTTTGAAACAGGGGCTCTTTACACAGCCCTGACTATACCGGAACCCACTGTATAGACCGGGTTGTCCTTGATCTCAGAGATCCACCTACCTTTGTCTCTGAGCGCTGGAATTAAGAGTGAGCCATCATGCTGGTTTTTAAAATCTCAATCACTTCATCTGCTTCCTGTTTTCCTCTCTCCCTATTACAAAGTGAGGTAGCCTGACTGTGGTGGTATTGTGTTCCCCAAAATGTTGTGTACCTTAATAAACTTATCTGGGGTCAGAGACAGAACAGCCACAATATTAAACATGAGGATAGGCAGTGGTAGCATACGCCTTTAATCCTAGCATTCCAGAGGCAGAAATCCATGTGTTCAAGGATACACCCAAGCATGGTGACCCACGCCTTTAATCCCAGTAAACCAGCCTTTAATCCCAGGGAGTGGTGGTAGAAAGCAGAAATGTATATAAGGCGTGAGGACCAGAAACTAGAGGCATTTGCCCTGGAGAGGCCTTTGCCCTGGAGAGGCATTTGCCCTGGAGAGGCATTTGCCCAGGAGAGGCATTTGGCCTGGAGAAGAATTTGGGCTGGTTAAGCATTCAGGCTTCTAGCAGCAGTTCAGCTGAGAGTCATTCGGATATGAGGACATAGAGGCTTCCAGTCTGAGGAAGCAAGACCAGCTGAGAAGTTTGCCAGGTGAGGTTAGCTGTGGCTCGTTCTGTCTCTCTGATCTTCCAGTGTTCACCCCAATACCTGGCTCAGGTTTGATTTTATTAATAAGAACTTTTAAGATTCATGCTACACCTGACCCAGGTTGGGGGCTCTGGAGGAGGTGAGGGAAGGCCTCCTTGCTCTCAGAGGCCACTTTCAACAAACTTAAAAAGCATGTGACAACCAGGCTGTGGTGGCACATGCCTTTAATCCCAGCACTCAGGAGGCAGAGGCTGAACTCTCTGTGAGTGCAAGCCTAGCCTGGTCTACAGAGTGAGTTCCAGGACAGCCAGGGCTACACAGAGAAACCCTGTCTCAAAAAATCAAGAACCAAAAAAAAAAAAAAAAGCATGTGACAATTCACCAATATCATATAGACTACAGACACTCAGGAGCTTGGTAAACTTTACCTCTGGGTGTGTCTGTGAAGGCATTTCCAGAGCCAGTTAGCTCATGAGGGTCCGGTTGACCTAATGAGTGGCTAATCTGTTGATGAAGTCAAAATTTGAATTATTATTGGGAGGTGGGAGATGCGTGGAAGGTGGAGCCTTGTGGGAGGGAGGGAGTCATAGGGAGGTGTTATTATCTCGAGGGCTACACCTTGATCTGAGCCCGGGTCCTTCAGCAAGAACATCTCTCGGCCCCTTGTATTTCTTCTTTGTCTTTGTTTTGTTTTTTGAAACAGAATCTCACTGTGCGGCCTTGGCTGAGATGGAACTCACTGTGTAGACCAGGCCAGCCTCAAACTCAAAGAGTTCCACCTGCTTCTGCTTCTTAAGTGCCGGGATTAAAGGTGTTCGCCACCTGCCAGGCTCCTGTGTTACTTCTTAATCACAAAAGTATCCACATAGTTTCATTATCATAAACACAGAAACCTTGTGAAATGTGGAAATCCCCCATTATGGCCATTCTTATTTTCTCATCTCATTTTTATTATGACAGGACCTTCTGGTACGTTCAAGCCTTCCTTCTTGCCACCAGGAGAGGGGATCTGCCGTTGGCTGGAGCAGTTCCCCAGCACTCAGCTCAGCCCTCAAGTGTGTTCACCATCCACTGTGTGCAGAATCCTTCCACAACACAGAATTCCATGGCAAGAGCCGTGGGCCCTAGAAACATTGCAACAGATGACGGTGGACTAGTTTAAAACTTACTATCTCACAGTTCTTGAGTCTGAAAAAACCCATGATCAAGATGTGGGTAGAGCCATGCTCCCTCTGAAGTCTTAGGAGGGGGCAGTCCTTTCTCACCTCTGTCTAGTTTTGGCAGCTGCCTGCAGCCCTTGGCATTCTTTGGACAGCAGCTGCATCGTCCAACCTCTGGCTGGTTATGGATTAGGGCTCTGCTCTAGCGTTATCTCAGGGTGATGGGGCCCATGATCCCCCGGCACAACCTTCTCCTTTCTAGCTTCCTGGCATCTACCCACACTCACTCCCACATAACACACATATATAACAATCAGAATCTAGGATCCATATATGAGAGAACACATACGGTGTTTGTTTTTCTGAGTCTGAGCTAGCTCATTTAGTAAATTTCCAATCCCATCCATTTTCCTGTAAATTTTATAATGACATTTCCCCTTACAGCTTAATTAAATCCCACCGTGTACCACATTTTTATTATCTAGTCACCTGTGGATGGATATCTAGATAATTCCATATCCTCCCTACTGTGAAGAGAACACTGATGTCATTGTTGTGGTTTGAAAGAAAATGGCCCCCAAAGGGAGTGGCACTGTTAGGAGGTGTGGCTTTGTTGAAGGAAGTGTGTCACTGTGGGGGTGGGTTTTGAGGTCTTATATATTCTTAAGCCTATTGTTGTGAAGAGACACCATGACCGTGGCAACTCTTTTTTTTTTTATTGTCTATTTTCTTTTGGGGGAGGTTACAAGGGTGGAGGGTGGATATGGATGGACTGGGAAATGAGTGGGATTTGGGTGCATGATGTGAAATTCATAGAATCAATTAAAATATTATGGGGAAAAGAAGATCGTGAATCCTACCAGGCTTCTACACAATCCACCAGGAACTACAACAGATCCAAGTGAAGGAGTCTCTTTCTAAGGCTGGTCCAGCCCCACTGAGCATGAGCTCATGTGTACCCAAAGAGGCCCCTCTGAGGGCCTGACAGGAACCAACCCTTCGTCTTGGCAGCTCTCTGTTATTGGTCTAGGTGAGCTGTGGAGGCACACTTTCCTCTCAGCTTCCATGGACGTGGGCTCCCCGAGGTCAGAGCCATTCGCATGGGGCATGCTCCAGCCTCAACAGCTTTTGGCTTTAGTGTGTGAGCTGTGCGGAGCACACAGCCCAGTGGTCGTGGCTTCTGGGAAATCCAGACTTTCTCAAAAAAGCTGTCACTTCAAAAAGGAAGAAAAAGGTACTTGGTATTAAAGATTACAAAATTTGGCTATGGCCACGGACATTTCTAAAATTGGAGGCTGCTTGGTAGAGATCAGCTTTGTTTCTTAAACCAGTGGGCAGTTCCCCGTGGGGGAGTCAAGCAGTTGTCCTGGGAGGGGGCCGGGAGGAGTGGGGATGATAAAGGCTGTCTGTCCCCCTTTCCTGGGCTCACATGTGCAGGGGAGTTAAGCAGCCCATCAAATATCCATTCAGGCCCGCAATACACATACCATCCCGTAACTGGAGCCACACAGACTTCTGCTGAACATTCCCATGGCAGAAACACAGATTTTTCATCACATTCCAAGAAAATCTTAAAATAAAGTCCTGTAGACAGATTGGATTTTCCCCCCAAGGAAATGATATTCCACACACCAGAGGTCCATCTGTGTGGGCAGATGTCTCAGGAGCCATGAGAGCGGTCCAGGCTGGTGGGTCACTATGTGTGTGGGGACCTGGAGCAAGAGGGTCGGGAAGGGTGCTCTTATCCCAGTCCCTAGTTTTCTGACTCAAAGAGTAACACCCAAGGAAAATGGCAACATTGTGATTTCCTAACCAGAAATCTTGGGACAGAATGGTGTTCTGTAGAAGGCCAGAAGACTGACAGGATGCTCTCAGGGTTTAGAAGTTTTAACATTTGATTTTAGCCAAAAGGCTGAGAATTGATGACTTTAGCTGTACCACACCACCAGACAACCCCACTGAGTTGTCTTAAGCAGCTTAGTTATGACTGACTTCATTCATTTATCTTTTTGTTGTTGTTATTTTGAAGACAGAGTCTCAAACAGCCCAGGCTGGTCTTGAACTTGCTTTGTAGCCAATGCTGGCCTTGAACTCCTGATCTCCTACCTCCAAGTCCAAAGTGCTAGGATTACAAGCATGTGCCACCACATGCCTGGTTTTATGTTATATGGGCTTGAACCCAAGGCTTCTCAAATGCTAGGCAAGCGCTACCCACCAAACCATGTCCCCTTCCCAATATTATCAGGGCTGTCACTCTCCATGTACAATTAGGCTGACCTTTCCTTCCTGGGACCTACATTCTACTTCATGTGATAATACATGTTTACACTCCGGAAGACTTGACATCTGTCTCAAAATAAAATAGATGTGGATCAAGGGCTTGAAGAGATGGCTCAGGCATGTGGAGCTCTTGTTGCTCTTCCGGAGACCTGGCATCCAAATGGAGGCTTACAGTTGTCTATACCTTCAGTTCCAAGGGACCTGACACCTCTTTTCACCTCCCTGGACACCAAGTGTGCACATGCTGCACATATACACATGCAGGCAAAATACTCGTATATACAACATAAAAATTAAAAATCTCAATGAAATCTAACAATGCAGACCGCAAGAGAGGATAACTGTCGTGCAAATTGTGTTTCTTGCCTAGATGCTAATTTTTTCTCATCCTCGCTGTCTTTGGGAGACAGTGAGGGGTCCCCAGTATGGGCTGAGGGCTTATAAACATACTCAGCAAAGCCTGCCTAGGTACCAGCACAGCCAAGTTCCTGCACTCCCATGCTCCCGTCTCAAGACCCTGTGATATATGGTGCCTTCCAGAGAACAGGATGCAGATGCGCGGGGGAGAGTAACCGGAGAGCCGTGCAAGAAGATATGTCTGTCTGCCCCTGGAGTTCAACACATAAATTAAAAACCACAAATTCAAATATGAAGGAAATATTGACATTTCTCTTCCCCTCCTAACTTTGGCTTTTTCCCCCACTCAAGGTTAAGTTTGAAAGAAGTGCAGGGTTTCCCCCTCAGAACGATTTTCTCTTGCTCCATCTTAGTCACCCACCTGGTGTCTAGCAACCAGCATATAGCATACCTGTCTTACAGATGTGTCAGGAGCAGTGAGAACCCTTGTCTCCAATGCCCTGGCACCAGACAGCCAAATGTGAGTATTCACTGCGGTCCTGGGCTTTTCTGGGAGCAGAGGGACTTGGCAAGGGAAAAGAGAGCCAGTACACGGAGGTGCTTGAGACACTGCAGAGGCCAAAGCCGGGCAGCCAGGTACCCGCATCAATGGTCTCACCTCTGCTTAGCTCTGTCCTACATCGCTAGATGTCCTGATGCCTCTGCCCCCCGACTCGCAGCTCCAGGGAAAGGGGCCAGACTGCAGCTGGAAATCCCACAGGCTTAGAGCTACAGACCTGTCACCATCTTGGGTGTTTTCCTCTGGTTTTGTCCATAGCAAGTGGACAGCTTCAAATAATACATTGTCTCTAGCACATCTGTTCTAGGCTTTAAAAAGCCCTGATTCATTCTTCTAGAAATTCCCATCTGAGCACAGAAAAAAAAAAAAATGAAGTGTGTGTGTGTGTGAGAGAGAGAGAGACAGAGAGACAGAGAGAGAGACAGAGACACAGAGAGACACAGAGAGAGAGACAGAGAGAGAGACAGAGAATTCTTGAGGTACATTGTTTTGGTGAGGGGCTGGGGAAATGGCTCAGCAATCAAGAGCACTGGCTGCTCTTCCAGAGGACTAGAGTTCTATTCCCAGCACCCACATGGCAGTTCACAACTGTCTGTAACTCCAGCCTCAGGAGATCTCTGGCCTCTGTGGACACCAGACATGCACACGGTGCACAGACATACATGCAGGCAGAGCACCCATACATATAATAATAAATACATGAAAATTTAAAAATAGTTCAAAAATTGTTTGGTGTCTTGCGCTCACTCAAGCCTTTGTAAACAAGGGTTGCATCTATCTGTGAGTGTAAAGCTTATTATGAAAGTACTCTAGGAAGTACACGGTGACTAACCGCCACCCCAAACAACCAGTGGGAAGGACATCCTTCTCTTGACTGCCTGCCTGGCCCCAATGATCTGTGGTCTGACCTCAGCGCAGTGAAGAACACCACAATCAGTCTCCTGCCTTCTCCTGTCCTGAATTCCACTTCCACATGCAATACTGGGGTACAGGCCACCTCAACACTAAGCAGAACCCAACTGCCCTCTCCCAGCGTAAACACTCTCTTCCAGCTCCCAGCCCTTCGACAGTACAAGCTCCTGGCCGCGCTTGCTCCCAGTTCTAACCTGCAAGAGGAGAGTCAGCTTTGGTGTAAACGAGGCTCCCCACTTCACGCCTGGCAGACGGGGCCTTTTCTGCACAGAGCCCGAGAGAGCTCAGACATTAGGGCAATGGGTGGGATGGCCAACACCTGATAGCCAGGGTCACATGACCAGGGCCTGCTGGACCTGTGCCCATTAGGGCAAACGCTGCCATCAGTATTCAAATGTGGCATACAGCAGGACTGGCAGGAACTGGAGAAGACAGGACAAGGAGTGTGGAGAGGCCCTACCCATATCCTCTGCACCGGTCATGACACACGGAGGGATGGGACTTGTGGACTGGAACACACCTTCATCCGGTAGCCCTGGCTTGTGCTGTGGATGCAAGGCATCCATGCAAGGAGCTCAATACCATGATTCACGTTTGTCTGCCTTTGGCTACCGGGGTCTGGCTACCTAGTTGGGCCTTAGGTTACCCAGAATGAGGTGCTCTGTGAAATACACCAGTCATTGACCTCCAGATAATGAACACCAAGGCTGGCCTACCTGGACACAGTAGGCTAAGCCAGCCAGGTACCAGTCAGCCCTGGCTCCTCATTTGGGGTCTCATCCTGCGATGAGACAGAAGGTTAAAACAAAGCTCTGAGGTCAGGGATGTGCAGCCACTCTGACAGCCAGAATGGGGGTGTCAGCCACTGAGGTTCTGGGGAGTCTGGGGCAGGAGAGGCCAGCCTCTTCCTGGAGAAGATGAATATCAAGCCTTAAGTTGGTTTTTTTGGAGACAGGATGACCTAACTTCGTTTTTGTTGCTGTGATAGGATCCCCTGACAAAATGGCTTAGCGGAGAAAGGGCTTGTTTTGCCTTAGAATTCTAGGTTACGTTATGGTCCTTGTGAAGGTAGTCACAGCTTGCAGGAACCCCTCCCAGCCAGTCACAGCACATTCACATCAGGAGCAGAGGGAAGTGCCTTCTGCGACTAGCTGCTCTCTCTGCTCTTAGACCAGGGTGCCGCCCACTTTAGAGCTGAGTCTCACCTGGTGCAGATAATCCTCCCTGGGGACTCTCGGGTTATAGGTTGTGTCAAAACAAAACCAACCACCAGCACAGTCTCTTTACTATGTGGCCCAGGTGGACTTGGGACTTGCCATCCTCCTGTCTCAGCTCCCTGAGTGCTGGGATTTGCATCACACCCGATGTCCAGGAGGACAGGATGAAGAGGGTTTTGGGTCAGGAAAGGGAAGGTTGGGGAGACGATTTAGGAAACAGGGAGGAAATCTGATGGAGATGGCGGAGCTGGTGACAGTGGGGCCCAGGCTGGGGAGGTGAGAGGGGCCAGATGGGACTTTCTGGAAACTTGGCAGAGGCTTCAAATGACGGCTTCCAGAGCTGGCAAACCACAGGTTGGGGAGGGCAGGGTGTGCGACCACAGGTGGGGCGCATGTGTGGGGCGCCTGCAGCAGATGCCCTCTGAGTGAGGAGAGAGCCCAGCAGTGTCCGCCTTCACCGGTCATACCACTGTCCTCCACACCGAGGGCCCATCGGAAACAGAAGCGAGGAATCGCTGGGGACCCTGACTCCTTAAATCTGCTGCAGGCTCACTCTGGCATCTTTTTATTTGCTTGTTGTTTGTTTCTGAGACAGAGTCTTCCTGTAACCCAGGCTTGCCTCAGACTTACTAGGTAGCTGAGGACAACCTTGGAGGTGCTGGGATTACAGATGTGCACTGCTGCACTTGGGCTGGGATTACAGATGTGCACTGTTGCACTCAGGCTGGGATTACAGATGGACACTGTTGCACTCAGGCTGGGATTACAGATGTGCACGGCTGCACTCGGGCTGGGACTACAGATGTGCACCACTACACCTGGTTTATGTTGTACCGAGGATGGAACTCAAGGCTCTGTGCATGTTAGGTGAACGCTCCACCAACTGAGCTACACTCTAGTCTGGGCCCTGGAATCTTTGAGGCATAGTCTGCCCCTACCCCGCCCACTGTATTTCACATTGTGAGTCTCCAAAGCATTGCCCTTGGACTTCAGGGATGCACCACCAGGAAAGAAGAAAATGGAGTGTTCACTTTGGCCTGTCCAGACCCTCCTTTCTGTCTGTTCCCATCTCAGATCTGACCCTCACTCAGATGCCCCCAATCTTTGTGGTCTTTATTCCTGCCCAGAACTGTTGGAAGGACTCAAGAAGGATGTCATCTAACCCAGAAGGTGACAGAAATACTTTCAACCTCATTGAATCTCTGGTCACTGTTTTGGCATAAAAATGCATGGATGTGTCCCAGCAAAACTTTAATTACAAAACAAGCAGTGGGCAGGTGTGTCAGACTGTCACTGATCCGGTGTTGGGCACTCCCACTTTACAGGTAAGGCAGAAACCCAGAGAGGTGGACAGATTGGATCAACACTGCTTGGTGAATAGAACCAGGCCAGAACCCAGGAGACCCACCTCTCAATCATAAGGGCTCTCTCTCTGCTGGTGTGTGTGTGTGTGTGTGTGTGTGTGTGTGTGTGTGTGTGTATTCAGGTACATGCACACGCACATGAGTGTTCAGCTAGAGGCGAGAGGTTGATGTTAAGACATCCATCAACTGGTGGTTGATCTAGTCACACAGGCTTCATTGTTCAAAGGTTATACTCAAGTAAGTTCTGATTATAGCTCAGGGTTTAGCTGTTTACACACGCTCAGTCTGGAGCATAATTAAGTGCATCTTAATGATGCTCAAAACTGATGGATGTAAAAAGAGGGTGTATTTCAACCACCCAACATCAAGATATACTTACCAAAGAGAAATATGAGTTAATGATGTCTCTTAGGCTAAGAAACTAGCTCAGAGGTTAAGAACACTGGCTGTTCAATCATGAGGATCAGTGTTCAAATCCTAGCACCCCTGTTGGACACCCGTAACACAATAAAATAAATGATATCTTTTTTTTAAAGAAGAGAAAAATGGTATCTTTTCAATAATTTTAGCTGGAAAATTGAAAGTATCCACCTGGAGCAAAAGCTAAAACCTTCATCTACATCTAATAGAATATGAACTGTCAAATCAGTATGAACTTTCAACGTAGTAACCAATTCACATTCCTCAAACAGGCATTTCCGATCTCCATAGTTCTTTATTGCTTTGATTATTATTGTGTGTACATGTTCATGCCTGTGTGCCAGAGGCCAGAGGGTGATCCTGGATGTCTTCCCTAGTCACTCCCATCTAATTTTTTTGAGACAGGATCTCACAATGTACCTGGAGCTCGCTGATTTTGCGGGGACAGGGAACTGCAAGGGTCTATCACACCCCACACTCAGGGCTGGTATCATGGTCATGTTCTGTACCACGGTGCTGGGTGTTTACATGGGTGCTAAGGATTGAACGCAGGTTCTCGTGTTTATGTGGCAGGAACCTTCCTGGCTGAGCTGTCTCCCCAGCCCTTTTTATTTTCTTTCTCACGTAGCTCCTCCCTCCAGGCAAAGCTGTGCCCTAGAAAAGTCTGTGGAACTCACTAACCCATAAGACCTCTGAGTCCGGCAGGACTGTGAGATGTTTGTGTCTGCACAGAGGTAGAGAAAAATAAAAGCAGACGAAGGACTTAATTATTACTATTTTTAAAAGTATGCTCATTTAAATAAACTTTAAGCGCCAAAAGGCAACTACTAGCACTTGATATTCATGAGGTTGGCTCAATCATACACAAGAAAAATTTCCTTTCTGTTGTAATGTAATTAATCTTTTCCGGAGGCTTCACCAAGCTCAACAGCAGAGCCTACCTCACTCCTGAGGTGGCCACTCTCAGGACTGATAAGAAATTCATCATCATGGACCTGCCACGGCTGTGAACATAAGGACCAAGAAGCTGACCTCTGGAGACTAGGGGATCCATGGGCAAGACTCTGGTCTGCTCCAAGGACCCCAGGAACACTGAGTCCCCCCAAAGTTTCAGTTGGCTAAGAGTCTCACACCACTGTCATTTTCAACTACAGGCACCACATTTCCCACATAAGACACCGACGTCTCAACAGGGCAAACCAGAGGCTCCGTGGTAAACAGATAACACACGAGTGGTCCAGCGCTGTGAAGCTTGACTGTCCTTCTCGGGTGTGATAATTTCCTACACACCAACATCCTGTCAGCACGTCAGACTTAAAATATTACACATGGAGCGGTGAAAAATTGCCAACATCTCACCACCACCTTTGATTAATGAGTCATTCTGCGGAGACTGGTTGGTTTGTTTGATTCCGTTACCTGGAATGACTGATGGCTGTTCTAAAAAACACTTAGCTGCAGCGTTGCTCTCCGTGAGATAATTTTCATACGCCTTGTGCAGCCACATCCAGAATAATTGGACTTTATTGCCTGCCTTCCATGCATGAACCCAAGTTCCCTGGAGAAAGCCAAACAGCTTGAGATCCGCTGCCTTAGCCTTTCCACACTATGATCAGCTGCCACAGTCACAGGAAAGCTCCTACCAGATGGCCAGGCCGCCTTGTAGTGACATTTCCCATTTCCCGTCCATTACTCACCAATGGAAAATAATGTGACATGAATTCCCCATTTTGAATAATATGTGGTTCTATCCTTGCGGTTCCTGCACTACAGATAAGTGAATTATCATGCAGTCATTTCTTAATTCTCTGGGGAGAAAACAGAGAGGCAGCGGGTCACTGCGTTTGGCTGGAAAGGGGAATCGTCACTGTTAAGGCATTCGCCATGACATTTACATTTAATTTCCTAGTTTCTTTCTTTTTTTTCTTATTACTTATTCTTCCATCACTCAGGAAAAATAAATTTGGCTGCTTAAGACATCTGAACTCTGGTTTTAAGAATAATTGTCCTTGGATATCGAAGTCATGATTATGTCACCTGGAAGTTTCTTTTCCTCTTGTTCTGATACAGAAATGAGGTGGTGAACATTAGTTTTGTTTTGTCTTTAAAGGTCCAATTTTCTCTTCCACGTGGACTCAATTGTCTAGTTCTTTTAGAAGTCTTTACTTTTTACTTTAGAATTTTTTTAAACATAATTTAAAAACTGTATCTTTTTGGGGGTGTTCGTGCATAGGTGCACTGCCTGTGCAGAATAGAAGAGGCCACCGGAGCCCCTGGAGCTGGGGTCACAGGCAGCTGTAAGCCACCTGCCGGATGTGGGTACCTGGGAGCCCAAGTCAGGTCCCTTTATAACAGCAGTGTGTGGCCTTCACTGCTGAGCCATCTCTCCAGTCCTAAGAAGCTCTGCTGTTGAAAGTCGTGGTTAATACCCTTACGTGTTTGACACTGTGTTTTTCTATGTCCCTCTTGACCAGAGTCTTGGAGGTGACTGGTCTGGGTTATCCAATTGCTTTACTTATTGTTAGAGGCAAGTGATTAATAATGACATTATCAAGACGAACACTTGAAACTGACACCCAGCCAGACCTTTACCAGGTGCAGGGTACTCTGACACACTTCCCCCATCAGTCACTGCTAGTGTGTGGGGCCAGTGCTGTTCTGATCATCAGGCTCCATGTAACAGAACGAGGAGTCCACGCTCTACCACCTAGCAGGGTTTGAATCCTAACTATGATTCCAAGCTGTTAACTCTGTGCACTGGGGAAGCCGGGAGCTAGGAAAACCTTTCTGGTAAGTTCCGTCCCGTCCCTTCTCTTCTCAGACAAAAGGCAGCTCTGGTGCTCCACCAGACATGGGCATGCAGGTCCTTGCTTGTTCTGTTCTCACAGGAGGACAGCGCTAAGGAGCTGGACCAGGTCCTCCCTCAGGCAGCCAGCCTAGAGGAACTGGGGTCTCTCAAGGGCTCCATCCACACAGCAGCACCTGCCCTTGATCTGACAAGCAATTCACTCTAGGCCCCATTCTACATACGGACAAATTAACTTTTCAGTGAAAGAATGCAAGTGTTTCAAGGTAGCAGAACATTCTAGAAGTTGTGGAAAGTTATCGAAGTGGACCAGAAAGTTCCAGAAATTGCTTCTAGAGAGTTCTAGAAATGGATTCTTTTCTCCTCCGTCTCTACCACAGACAGGATGAATTGCAACCTTGCATGGCCCTCTGTCCTTTACACAGGATGATAGACATCACCCCATGTGACCTGCCCCAGAGTGTACCCTGCTAGTAACTCAAGCCTTTTATACACTCATTTGGATTCACCCAGACGACTGTTGTGGCTACAAAGAAATGTTTCTTCCTCAGTAGAATCACAAATAATTTGAAGAGAAAGCCGCAGACAAGACATATTAATCATGTTTGAAAGCAGGTATCTCTTTCTACAGAAAGTTTTCTGCATTTAAAATCCTCCTCCCTCACGGAAACTCTGTGACAGGGCTTCTGGACACACAGAAAGGTGTAGCTGGCCGAGTTTCTCCCTCCAGTGACAAAGCCAAACCTTTACCTTGTGCCCTTTAGATGACAATGTTCCTCAGCCACCTGGGTCACATCTGACACAGGAACCACTACAGAAAACCGTCTACACTATTTCCCTTTAACTCAGATTTGTATTTCCTAGTTTAAAAAAATAGCATGGGGGGCTGGAGAGGCGACTCAGTGGCTAAGCTCTGTCCTGCTCTGAGGAGGACCTGCTTTGGTTTCCAGCAAATACATAGCAGTTCATAATCAATCATCTCTGAACTCCATCCAGCTCCAGGGGACCTGAGGCTGTCTTCAGGCCCAGAGGGTACCCACACATGGCATGGGTTCACACACACACACACACACACACACACACGCACACACACACACACACACACACTATAAAAAAGAAAATATTTTTTAAAATTACTCTTACCTTTCTCATTAAATAGGAGATGCAGATGTTTTGAATCATTGTTTCCCTATTTCTTGTATTTGTTAGTCTGTTCCAGTCCACAGAAGCCAACGTATGAAATAAACACCACAAAGGAAAGCATCAGGTGCAGAGCAACTACCACCGCGCATGATTTTAAGATGATGCTGGTATGGCTGCATCTCTGCCCACAGCCTCTGACACCTGAGCAGGTGATTTCTGGCTGGTGGGTTTTGTGTGGACAATTAAGGAGGCTGTTTTTTCCAGGATTTGTGTGTGTGTCCCTCTGCATTTTGGTTAAAGATTAAATATCCACATCAGGTTTTTAGCTCAAAGGCAGGTTTTGAAGGGGTGTGGAATATTTGCATTAATTTTAGCAAAGCAAACCCAGTCGAGCTTGGTTTATTTTTAACCGGGGCAGAAGCACCGTGGGAAGCCGGTTCCACAGTTGCGTTTCAGGCAGGCAATGCTCCACAAATGAAGAAGCTGCCTTGAGTCTCCCTAAAAGGGCGTGTTGGGGTGAAGGGACTCTGATGAGCAATGCCCCCTGCACAGCCATGGCAGCCATTGGTTGGCTCACCACAGCTCTGCTTTCGCTCTGTACATCCATCATGCAGCAGCGATTTCCTTAGACATACTTCTGTACGCCTCCTTAGGGGCTCCTTAATGTTACTAAGCATCTACGGTGCACTGGACACAAGGATGCAGCGCAGGGTGGACCGGTAGATGTAAGCGCTAGAAGAGACACGCACAGAAGAAAGAAGAGTGGGGGAAGGTCACGTGACACTGGAAGAGCAACCGAGAGGAATCTAAGCATCACAGGAGAGGAGTAAGAGGCAGCGAAGGAAACGTCCAATCTGACGATCTGACGGAGGGAGGTCGAGGGCAAAACAGTCTTGGGCTGGAGTGGGTGGAGAGCAGGGGGAGGTGCTGACGTTTCAGACGTACCTGGGGAGGGAGGGGCTGTCTGGCTGGGGGTGACAGCTCAATGGAAGAATGGGGCACGTAGATAAACTCACACAGGACGGCCTCCAAGACAGGCTGTCCAGGGCAAAACGAGTCCCAGAAGAGACTTTGTTAAAGAGAAGTTTATGAGAATAATTTGCCTTCAATGAACAAGACTGAAAAGTTGGCAGGTACTTTAAGGAAGTATGTACGCACATCCACACATGACTGTGAGTCTGTGAATACTTTGCTTTGTGTCCTTAGTGGTGCTGGGCCTTTGAACTCAGGGCTCATACATGCTGGGTAAGCGTTCTACCCTGAAGCCATATGTCTAGTTCTGTAAATTTACCTTTAAAGGCCTCTGTGTATACACCTAGACCAACACTGTCCATAGGATAGGACAGGAGAGGATTAGGATTGGAGCCCAAAGATTTTCTGTAATGTTTACTTCATATATATGCACATATGTGTATATGTGTATGTGCAGAACTATATATGAATTTTTCAGAGCTGAGGATTGACCCAAGGGCCTCTTACATGTTAAGCCCATGCTTTACCACTGGATTACACACTCTCAGGTCCTGCAATGTTTATTTTTACAATCAATTTAAAATTAAGGAGCTTCTATTCTATGTTATCTAAACAATTAAAAATCTAATGTACTTTTCATTTTAACACATAGTGCTTAAGCATATTACGTTCTATCTGGGTATGCCCGGGACTGGCATTTCAAAGTCAGGGGTTTCTGAAGATGCGAAATGACTGGCCATAGGAGCTGGTGTCCAGCAGTTGAACATGGCTTCTCATGGTCTTATGCTGGTAAACATAGGAATAAGTATATTCAACAGTTCATGGGACACTCATGTGGCACTTTAGTCAACTGGAAAAATGTGATAAATCAACTCCCCCCCCCCCCCCCCCCCCCCCCCCCCCGCCCCCCCCCCCACCATGGTTGTTGAACCCCAGTTACTCAGGAGGCTGAAGCAGAAGGACCCTGGGAGTCCAGGTACTGGAGATTGGCCTGGGCAATGAGGTGAGACCACGCCCAACCTCAGTCTCAACCTCACCCCCATCTCAAAAAGTAAAGCAATTTGTCTCAGAATCCATCACCTCTGAGAGGGTCTGCTCTGCTATAAACATCACTGGAGTGTGACATGCTACAAAAAGCAGCCGGCTGGCAGTCAAAATATTTATCTTCTCCCCCAAAGCCCTCACATGACCTTGGCATTAGTCAGTCTCCTGCATGAAGCCACAGGAAATACTGTTACTTACTACAGAGAGAGCAAACTGACATGTGAGGAGAGAACTTTAAAAAATATATACTTCTTAGCAGGGCCTGGTAGCACAGGCTAAGAACACCAGCTGTTAGGGAGCCTGAGGCAGGAGGTTGGCAAATTCAAGGCTAACCTGGGCAACAGAATGAATTCAAGGCTAGTCAGGACTATCGTGTAAAACTCAAAATAAGAGGTAAAAATGGGGCTGGATATATATAGCTCACTGATAAAGCACTTACCCGGCATGTGTATAGCTATAGGTTTAGTGTCCAGTTTCACACACACACACACACACACTCACACATATACATTCTCACACACTCATACACACTCACACTTGCACACACACACACACACACACGTACGCACATGCACACTCACACACGCAGTTTTAGAAAAGGAAACCTGCAGAAACAACGGAAAGCAAGCCAGAAAATATGATGAGAAAGGAAAATTTCCACTAAAGAAAATATTTAACTTATGATCAGAGATACATTTGTCTAGATATAAAAAATGTTTCCCCCTCTTTAAATATCCACAGCTGGCGTTCCAGCCATATAAAGTTACTATGTTACCAAATGACTCAGCTTGCAAGATCTGTATGGAAGATTGACATCATGTATCTGCCTGCTGGAGTCACCACACCCTGATCGTGGTTTGTTTTACAAGCACCAAGAGTCTTGACACTTAACATCTATAGAGCGGCCTTTGTGATAGGGAGGCATGTAAACTCAGCATGCTCTGTGATTCCGGAGGGCAGCTAGCAGTCTCCAGAGCAGAGAGCCCCCAGTGGCAGGGCAGCCGGCTCAGCTCAGGAGGGTAGGTGCATCCGGGTGCATCTTCCCTGGGGGAGTGTGGGGAGAGCAGCCGGGGTTAGGAGCCAGCTGCACAGACCACAGAACAGTGGTGGCGTGGCTGGAGCTCAGGTCATACGCAGGGAAAGCGCTGTTTGAGCTGTACTCCTTGGCTGCTGTCCTGTTCTTCCGCTAGTGCTGTGATGAATCACTGACCAAAAGCAACTCGGGGGAGTAAAGGGTTTATTTGGCTGACACTTCCGGGTCACCCTCCATCACTGGGGGAAGCCAGGGCAGGAACTCAAGCAAGAACTTGGAGCTGAGGTGATGGGGGATGCTGGTTGCTGGATCCCCCTCAGGCTCAGGCTGAGCTAGCTTTCTTACACAGCCCAGGACCACCTGCCCAGGGAATGGTTCCGCCCACAGTGGGCTGGGCCCTCCTTCATCAATTAACAATCCCCAAAGATAAGCCTGCAGGCCAGTCTGGTCTTGGCAATCTCTCAACTGAGGCTCCCTTCTCAGGTGGCACCATTAAAGCTGACTACAGCAGGTAGGTACTAAGTGGGGAGACTTTCCGGGTGGTTCTCTCTGTAATCTTCTCGCCCATCCCTGAGGCCCTCCGGAGGCCAGATACTCTCACCCTTGGGGATGCTCCAACTACTGTGACTGCAGCCACGGAAGAGACAGTTTGTGTGTCCAGAGTGGGTGGCAGAGTCTGAAAGGTGGCAGTGGCATGTGGGGCTTAGTGAAGAGCACTTGCCTACTGTGGGTGAGTCCCTCCATTTCCAGCTCAGAAAAACATAGAAATGAACAGGGTGGTTATGGGGACCGTGCTCCCACACAGAAAACCCTGACAACGGCAAGCAGCCCTCGGGACCAGTGTTACCTCAGTAAGTGTTCCACGAATTGCTAAATGGTCTTTTAATAAAAAACAAAACAAACAAACAAAAAAAAAACAAAAACAAAACCCGGGGCCAGATATTAGAGTAGATGCTGAAAGATCAGACAGACAAAGGAACAAACCACAGCCACCACCTCTTACCTCACTAACTCCTCAGCCTGAAAAAGCTCTAGTTCCCGTCTCCTCACACCTTATGTACCTTTCTCTGCCCAGACATTTCACTTCCTTCCTAGTGCTGGGATGGCGTGTGTGCTTCCCAAATACTGGGATTAAAGGTGTGTGCCACCACTGCCTGGCTCTGTTTCTCTCCTAGACTGAGTCAATCTTATGTAGTCCAGGGTGGCTTTGAACTCACAGAGATCCAGACAGATCTCTGCCTCCCCAGTGCTAGGATTAAAGGTGTGTGCCACCACTGCCTGGCCTCTATGTTTAATCTAGTGGCTTGTTCTCTCCTCTGATCTTCAGGCAAATTTTATTAGGGTACACAATATATCACCACATTTCCTCTTTTTTGTCTAAAATAATAAAACAAGGTTATAATTAATATAAGAAAAACTATATACAATAAGTAAAATAAGTATATCCAATATATACAGTCAGGAATTACATTAACAATGTCCAGTCCATTAATATTTGACAGATTCTGAGAAAATACTTCATTATTTATTGTGGTAAGTCCAAAATGTCGTACCTAATTCACGTTCTATCCTAATTTGTATTACCAACTGAAAACTATCTTTTGATGTCTTTCAAACTTATACACTTTACACCTCTGTATAGTGTGTTTCTTTTCTGAATTTGTTAACAAGGAAAACTATAACTATCTAGTCTTCAACTCCCTCAGAGACCCGAGAAAGAAATAATATTAACTGAGTAAGCAGGAAATGTAAACAAGCGACTTCCAAAAACGTGAGAAATGACAGAAACAGCTGGCTGCCTGCACAGTCACCCAAGGTTCCTCTGCAGTATTGGGGCATCATTTTGGGCCTACAATCATAGCATATCTGACAGACTTATTTGTGAAGCAGGATTTTCTAAAGGACCTTCCTACCTTGTCTTAGCAAGGTTCAGCAGTCCTTTCTTTTGTGTCCTGCTTGTCCATTTTGGACAGCATACTGTCAGTAGTCAAGGCAAGGGCATTTCCTTGCCCAGTGGCTAACTTTTGCCACAAAGAAAGTAAACTCCATAAGGAGTTTCTTCAGTGCCCATCATCTTCTCTGAAGTAGATTGGTGCTTTCAGGAGCAGACATGTCTCATTGTCATAAAAAAAAATCTGTTATTAAAACATCTTAAATGCCATATTCTGTAGATCTCTGAAGTGTTTGAAGATGACCTGTTTATCTAAAATATCTGTTTGACCTTGAAAACATACCTAACCTAACTACAAGTTTGATTGTAATAGGTGACTAACTACTAACCTGCACTTCTTCATATCCTAATTAGTTGGTAATAACAACTTTCAAGGACTAGAAATTTGTATTACATTGTTCAATGAGCTGTGTAGGTACAATACCTTGAACAAGAGTAGAAATATATGTACAGTATATTCTAACAAAATTAATCTCAAATTTGTATCAATGTATACAATTTGTATACAATATACAAAAATCCAATCCAATGTAGAATATTTAAAACTAGTAGTTGCTTTTTAAAAGTAGATTCAATAATCTACCTTTTTATCTTATCATATCCATAGTCTCCCTTTTATCTTTTCAGAGTAGATTCAATAATCTACCCTTTTATCCTACCATTTCTATATAGTACATTTCTATCTCAGTAACAGAGAAAAGCAGCTGCAGCTTCATTTACTGGAGTGCAGTGTGAATTCACAAAACACTTCCGTTTCTGAGCAGTGGATGCGTCTCCTTTGGTGGAGTGCTCGCTTGCCGAGCACCCGTGAAGCTCTGAGTTCATTCCTTGGTGCCACCGTGATGACAAGAGTCTGCAATCTTAGCACTCAGTGGGTGGAGGCAGGAGGTCAGAAGTTCGAGGTCACCCTCAGCTACAGAGTGAGTCGGAAGCCAGCCTGGACTACAGGAGACCGTCTCAAAACACAAATTCGAAAAACAAAACTTCCATTTGACAAACGACAATGAATAACATTGAAGGCACTGCCCTGCTTTCTAGGAATCCTGGGGAGGGCGGGGCAGCATCTGGGCACACCAAGCAGCACACAGGAAGACAGGGAGGGTAACAGACGCCAGCTCCCCTATGGGAGCTGGAACAAGGCTGTGAACGGCACAGCTCTGGCAGAAAGCATCCGGCTTTCTCCCAGCAACATCTTCAGCGTGGTGGAGGCGGGCAAACCCACCGGTCCCTTCTGTCTTACAGTCCTTGTGCTCAGATAGAATGCCCTGGGGAGAAGCTAGCTGGCCACACCACACTGCTATGCCGCTTTCGCGGTACACAGCCCTCCACACAGTGCCGGTCTGTCCTGCTCCCTCCTTCATCTTACCCAGCGAACAGTCCCCCGAGTCTGCGAGTCTGCCGCCACAGCCAGTCTCTTGTCCTTCCTTCATGAGGACATCTCACTCCTGGGAAAGGCGCTGGTCTCAGGCTGAATAGAGGGGTCCTGTCTCAGCTCCTTGTGTTCAACGTCATGATAGCCTAACTTTCTGATGAGCTAATTCAGCCTTCCCAGCCAGAGAAGTCACCTTCCTTCCTACGGTGGCATCATTTATTCATCGCAAACCAAGGAGGACAACAGGGAGCCATGGGTCTTACTGTGTAAGCAAGCTGCAGAAGTGTGATTTATATGGATAAAAGGAGGGAAGGAAACGGTAGACTCTGACCAAAAATGGCACCATGATTAATTGCATTATATTGTGCTGATTCAATGGGAAATCACTTATCTTTCTGAAGAATGACTTTAGGGCTGAGAACCCCGCACAGTTGGTAGAGCGCTGGCCCAGCATGCAGGAAGCCCTAGGTCCGATCGCCAGCACCAACTGGATATAGTGGCAAAGACCTGTAATCCCAGCGCTTGGGAAGTAGGGCCAGAAGGATTAGAGGTTTACAATCATCTTCAGCTGCTTAGGGAGTTGGAGGTCAGCCTGGGGTACATAAGACTCCATCTCAAAAATAAGTAAATACATTACTTCATGTAGGCTACATGCTATTGGAAAAAAACCCATGAAATACAAAATTGAGAGGAAAAGAACTATATAAAATGATATGTGAATTATGACTGCTCACATAAAGATATGCTTAAAAACTGAAAAGGATAATATTTATGCTCATACACACACATATACAGATATCAGTCTGTATAATAAGCAAATAAGGGCCTTGAGAACATAAGGAAATCTAGAGTCTCCGAGAACGGAAATGCGATTGATTTTAGGGGCAGTGTTCAACGTAATAACTGTTATTATGTTGAACATATGGAATCATGGGTAAATTATGGTCTGGAAGGACATAAAGTTTGTCTCTCTTGGCAGGCCCATCTCAAAGCTCCACTACTGGGTTTGCTACAGTGAAGAGCTAGGTGAGGGGCACACTGAGGCTACCTAACCTGCTAGCTCAAACCTGACGTCCCCCATCTTGGGGACAGTCCTAGGGATTTTCATTCATTTCTTTTTTTGTTTGTTTGTTTGTTTGTTTGTTTGTTTGTTTTTTGGAGACAGGGTTTCTCTGGGTAGCTTTGCGCCTTTCCTGAAACTCACTCTGTAGCCCAGGCTGGCCTCGAACTCACAGAGATCCACCTGCCTCTGCCTCCCAAGTGCTGGGATTAAAGGCGTGGGCCACTATCACCTGACTTCATTCATTTCTTTAATCCCACAGATTCTCTGCTGTGCTGTAAGCATTCTGAAAGTGTGCAAGAGATAAACAGACCTTGTTGTGGTTTGAGTTTGAAATGTCTGCCACACACTCATTGGTTTGATGCTCGGGCCCTAGCTTGTGGCGCTGAAGGCTGGGGAGCCTGCAGAGTGTGAGGACTAGCTGGTGAAGGCATCACTCACCAGAGGCAGAACTTGGAAGGTTCTGTGGGCCCCTGGTTTGGGCCTCCATTCTACGTTCCCTGGTCGGTCTCACTGTTTCATGCTCCCGCCTTCTTCCCAGCATGCCTTTCCATGATGATGGGCTGAAACCCTTTGGAAACCAGGAGCCAAAGTCAGCCTTTCTACCTCCAGATGTTTCTGTCTGGGCCCTGGTCATAGTGACACCAGGGTGACTATTAGAGATGCGCAGAGCAATGTGCTTGGGGGAAGCCACCCTGGCAGGAGGGAGCAGGTTTTTTTTTTTTTTTTTAACCTCAAACAAAGAGATAACACTGTTTAACTAAAACCAAATCCACAGCCTCCCGCGCCCCCCCCCCCAAACTCCAGGATGCCAGGCTTTCTGTAAGACAGACCAGTGACTTCCAAAAAGACAGTCCAACAACAAAGGCAGGGAGACTGAAAACAGGTAGGAAAGGTACCTCCACAAACACACCCATCCTGAGAGTGTGACACACACAGATACCTTTGTGTGGCCAAATGTTTCTTTTAAAAAAAGCTATAAAAATCCAATATCCCTCCCTCCCTTCTTATGAAACTAGTAAATTTTGGTGAGAATTAATAGCTGCTTGGTATTAAGTTGATCTTGCGGATGGATACTTAAGAGGAACAGCCGGAGAAGGTGGGTGCTCACGGAATGCCAACAGCAAGTGTGTGATGGTTCACGGCTTGCTTTCAGCATCAGTCAGGATGGAAGTGTGTCTGTGCACACTTGGCACAGAAGTGGCAAAGGGTAGAAAGAGGAAGAACAAACAGGGCAGGACACACACAGGTGTCATGTCCAGGCACTGTCCACCGAGGTTCATTGTGTTGTTCTTTGATTATTGCTGTGTGCTTGAATACTGCCATGGCGGGTCCAAGTTGAGGTGACAGCATTGTATGTGCACGTGTGTGTGTGTGTGTTCGGTTGCATGTATGTGTGAGGGCACATGCGTGTGTAGGGCACAGGACAACTTTAGGTATCATTCCTCAGGCACTTACACTTTTTTTTTGAGATAGGGTCTTTCACTGATCTGGAATTCACCAAGTAGGGGGTCAGCTAGTCAGTGAGCCCCACAGTCCATGTGTCTCTGCCTCTTTCTATGGGATTTTATTGTGCATCCACGTAACTCTCTTTTTAAACATGTCTGGGGACGGGACTCGGGTCCTCATGCTCCCAAAGCAAGCACTTTACCAACTGAGTCTCCTCCCCAGCCCTGGGCACATTGCTCTCTGGAGCCCCAGGTGTCTCACAAATGGTGGAAGTGTCTGGTCGGCATTTATGGGTTCTAAGCAAGAGTCAGGAAACTCTCCAAGAAAAGGAGGCTAGTCTGCTCCACTGTGCCACCATTGCCTCCACCGGCAGGGCTGTAGTTAAAGAATCTGGACAAAAGTGACTTAAAGGAGGTGGAGCTGGCTCAGTTTACCCGCTGGTTCGAGGGAACTGTCCATCATGGTGATGAAGTCATGGCACCAGGAGCTTCAGAAGGAGGTCACATTGTGTCCACGGTCAGGAAGTGACGAAAGTCCTTCCTATGCAGAACCCAACATAGGAAAAGCAGTTGCCCATTCTTCCACCTCAATCAACCTAATCAAGAAAATCCTTCACAGGAGTGCCCACAGGCTAACCTAGTTTAGTCCATCCCATAGGTGTGCCCACAGGCTAACCTAGTTTAGTCCATCCCATAGGTGTGCCCAGAGGTCTTCTTTCATTAAGTTCTGAACATTCACTGCTGTCACATACATATATACATATTAAAGATGATTTTTATATGGTTGCAATAAAAGTCCCAAGTACCAGAAAAGTGTTGAAAAGGGGTGTGTGTGTGTCAGAGTATAAGAACCAAGAAACGGAAGGACGGAAATGACCCCATCCAAGCTCTAACCCTAAAGGAAACCACTTCAATTGCAAGCCAAACATTTAACTTCCCAGCAGCCAAACAAAACAAGACCGGTGTGCTCCCTGGGGTTCACTGTCCAATAGGAAGGGTTATCCTGGCTCGCCTGGACAAGCACACTTTGTACTCAGTCTCACCTTGAAAGCATTTCTACCCTGACCCAGCTTCTCTGAGGGTAGTGGTCACTACCGCAGAACAGGGGACTGTCAGGGAAGACACCGGCCAGTCATGAGGGAGCGCTCTGCCTGGTGTCTTCCTTTTGGGGTCTGTTTTAATGGTGTGAAGTTATCTCTGACGAGTCACTTAACTACAACCTCTTTTCTTTCAGGACACGGATCTCTTCTGTGATCCACTCTCTGCAGTGTGTGATGCACACACATGCCTGTGTGTAGCCAAGAGTTTGTTACCAGCTCCTAAGGCCCGACAATGAGCTTTATGACCCACTCTCCCTGACTGCTGACTCCCCTGGCCTTAGCAGAACAAACCACAACCAGACTGCACACTGTGCTCACGCAGCACATTTTAAATACTTTTTGGGGGGTGGGAACAGGGAGAAATGGAACTCATTTTGTAGGTGGGTTTCCAACTAGAAATCTTTTGGCTTAACTTCCTCAGTAGCTGGGGTTATAGTCACAAGCTACAGCACCCTGATCATGTTTGAAGTAAATGAGGAAGACATATACAGCCTTTTGTTTCTGCCCTCTGATTGGGACACTCTCCTGTGACTCACAGTCAGGGTCATCACTACATCTCAACCTGCTTGCAGAGAATCCCCAGTGTGCTTGGCTCCTGGGGCGAGTCTGAACCTCACCTCATTCTCCAAGACCCTCTGGCTGGGCACTCACCCCTCCTGGGTGGCTTCAAACCTCTTCATGGCTGCTCATGTGCAGTGCTCAGGGCCCAGCGGTGTCTGTGGTCTCCTCTGTCTCCTCCTCAGAGCCTGATGTGACTCTCTTCTAGGAGTCCCAATGAGCCCCTAAGCAGATTTCTGGGGCCAGGGTGGCCCACAGGTGGCCATGCAGAGCTGGTGTGCTGAAAGGGATGAATAATTGATACATGGAGTGGAATTACAGCGGTGGATTCTGGTCCCCCCCACAGCTGTACCTGCCCTGGGGAATACTGTTCTCAGAGAGGACACCAGTGCCAGCTTGCACACAAGATATTGCCTTATTGCTACACACACACATTTGCATACTCAATATCAGGTTCAAATGCGTTCACACAGACGGGATTAATTAACCTGACCTGGGAAAGTCTCTGTGTGTTGTTGGAGGTGGGGGAGGGAGGACTTCTCCTCTTGCAGCGGGGCTGAGAAAGCCCCAGGAGCTTCCAGCAACTCCTCTTCCCCATCTCTAACAAGGCAGGCAAAGGGACCCAGCTGCTGAGATAGAAGCTGTGCAACATCTGGAGGCTGAGGACACCCCGATGTCCAAGCTGCCATGCTCAGAAAACACTCAGTGAACAAATGTCTCACTGAGCTCCATTTGGGGGGCTGGGAGGGTGGAAACACTAAACAGACAGACAGACAGACAAAATCCCCGACGGAATTATACAGTGTATGTGTGCCACAGGAACAAGGATGGAGCAGGTACAGCGGATGCCTGAGGAATCCAGGATGTTCAGGGGGCCTTTGCTGCCCATCTGGTCTTGGACTGTCCTATAACCTAATCAATGTGTTGTTATTTGACAGTGACAGTGGAAACTAAGACAGGTGGTTGGGAGCTTTACGTAACTGTCACACCAGTTCAATGACACTGAATTCTTACTGGGGCACTTCATGAAGAAGCAAACTGAGGCAGTGGTTCCCAAGGCTGCCCAACTAAGGTATGGTCCAAGCTGGACTTCAGCCTAGGATCTGGCTCCAATACCATACATGAAAATCCTGCCCCACCCCTCTCATGCACATGCACACACACACACACACACACACACACACACACACACACTTCTCTTTCCAATGTGTGATGAGGTGAAAATGAGCTAATACGGTATAAAGTGCCCCCTGAAAAGCAGAGCGTCACCCAATCCTGTAACCTTATTCCACGTTTTGTCTGAGTTTGGGTCAATTCCTAAAATCAGAAACAGAGTGTGGTGGCGGGGACTATTCACTGTCTACTAGGCAAGAAAACTAAGTCACCCAAGAGTCCCCACACCTACAGCCAGGGGCCTGTGTCAGCTGCTCAGCTGGGATGTTAGCAGCTAGGCTTTCATTTGGGGACCCAGGGAGTGATACTGAGAACTCTGGAGTCCTGTAAGTTCTTGGCTTCCCCAAGCCCAGGTCTCCATTTCCCAGCGTGCTGGCAGGGAATACCATCCAGGAACGGGGTGGAGGGGGAGATAGCAGACTCACACTGCCCCTCCATCCGGTCCTCACCCTGCTCTGGGTGGACATTTTTGGGGATAGTCTCTGCATCAGAGATCTCGCTATTTTCCTCTGAGGTTCCCCCCCCTGTTACACACACCCCTGATAATCTTTGGAGGAAGAGTACTCTTGGACTGAACGGTGAATTTGAGGCTAGGGAGAATTCAGACTGCCTGCTCTGGCCGCAGGCAGCTGTCCCTCCCCTGAACAAAGCATATTCTCTCTCACATGCCACGGAGCCAAAACGAGATGTCTCCGTGTTTTACTCCAGCTCGCTGTGGACTTGAGAATGAACTCTGACTCCATCCTGCTGCAGGACTGCAAATCAGCGTTTGATGGGATGGGACAGTTGGGAGAGATGGGAAGAGATCTGGCTGAAATACGATGACAGAAGCCCAACCGTAAGGACGTCGTCGGCCCGAGCAGCCATGCGATAACGATTAGGACAATAAATTTACTAATTGCTGAAAGGAACTTAATCACAAAACCACGACGCCCTGGCCACTTCAGGGGTGCCAGTTGCTCTCGCTAGTTTGAGGGATTGTAAACAGCAGGTCGGCACCGTGGTGTTTGTGGGTAGACGCAGAAAGACTTGCAGGGCTCTTGTACCAGGGCAGGGGGCTCGGGATGGGGGTGGTGGTGGAGGCACTACAGACAGAAACCCACAGAGAGAGAAAGAGGGAGGCTGGAAAAGGAGAGGGGGAAGGGCTGGAGGTAGAGGGAGGAAGGGAGGGGGCTCGGCACTCTTGCCAATTCTCCCCCCTCCCTTGCACTTTCTCCGTTTACATCGGAGGCTTGGCTTCATCCTGGAAACTCAACAATTGGATTCTAATAGAGGTCCAAGGGCAGTGTGTTTCTAAAGAGCCTTGGGGTCTCAGGTGTGGCGCAGTAAGGTCCTGAGTTGAAGCAGGGACTTGTGTTTGGTTTGGTCTGTCCCCTTCAGGTTCTGCCCGCCCCCCCCCCCCCAAGTCTTTTGGAGGACAGCTGGTTACAGGTCATCCTTCACACAGACCAGGCCTTGCATCCAGACACTGGGAGTCCATTTTTGCAGTGTTTTTGAAAGCGAGGACTCCCTTTATGCCTTCAGAAGATCAAAAGCAATCATCAAAGGAGCTCTTACAGCATCCCAAAGTCTGCAAAAGACACTTCGTCTGGCTGGGGTGGGGGTAGGGGGGCTCCCTGTGCCTCCTCTTCTCCTCAGTTGCCTGAGTTATGGGGATCTGTACAGTTGACGCATTTCTTCCTTCTTGAAATATTTGGTGGGGGTGGGGTGGGGTGGGGTGAGGAGGGAGTGTCAAATGATTTGTTTTGAAATACGCCCCTTTCTACATCCCCTCTCTATGACTTCTTATAGATCTATAGGAAGTTGCACCATTAAAGCAGGGACCCTGTGGTACTTTTCAACTGTGGTAAGCTGATAACACCCCTTTTCTCCTCACCGTCCCCAGCACCCCACCACACACACATAGTTAAAGTACTCACAACTTAGAATCTGGGGTCTTAAAGGTCAAGTTTGCTTGTGCTGAAACACCCCAGGAGGCCCCCTGAGGCTGGGCAGAGAAGGGATGTGAGGAGCACTTTGCCTGTTTTGGAGCATGGACCTCATCAAGAAAGGACTATCTTCCCAAGGGGTCTTCAGGCCTTCAGTAACTCTGAGGAAAGTCTGTGGGCTGATCCCATGCAGGGTCCTGAGGACAGCTGCCTCTGGGAAATAGATTGCAACCTGGGACTTGTAATACTTCTGAGGTCATGGACCCTCAGGCTGCCCTGGTTTGTTCTGTGATTGAAGGGGCTCTTTGGGGACCTGCACGGGGTGGAACTTTCCCTCTGCTCTTTGCTGAGCTACTTTTCCTAAATAGCACGTTCATCTTGTCTTCCTAACACAACAGTACCAATTAAATCAATTTTTGAGTCCCATTCCAGAATCTGATTCAGCACGTCCAGGTTCTGGGCATCAGGGCAATTGCCCATAGCATTTCTTCCAGGGCTCATGGCTATCTATGGGCTTGTTATCAGCAGTGGACTTATTTAAATTGTTTTATTGTTTTGTGTGAATGGGTATTTTGCTTGCAAGTGTGTCTGTGTGCCATGCAGTGCCTGTGGACGCCAGAAGAGGGCATTGGGTCGTTTAGGACGGCAGACTGTTGTGAGCCTCCATGTGGGTGTTAGGGATTGAACCCTGGTTCTGTGCAAGAGCAACAGTGCTCTTAACCTGTGAGCCTTTGCTCTAGCACCTTTCTCCTTCTCCTTCTCCTTCTTCTTCTCCTTCTCCTTCTTCTTCTTCCTACTATTATTATTACTATTATTATTATTATTATTTGTTTTTTTGAGACAGGGTTTCTCTGTGTAGCTTTTGGTTCCTGTCCTTGGAACTCACTTTGTAGACCAGGCTGGCCTCGAACTCACAGAGATTCACCTGCCTCTGCCTCCTGAGTGCTGGGATTAAAGGCGTGTGCCACCACTGCTTGGCCTATTATTATTATTTTTTTTAATCACAAGTCTTTGTGGCATTTCTAACCAAATATGTTCTGTCTTGAGGTTAACTAGAGGACTCTCAGATTCAAATCCCACCCTAAGGAAAAAAAGTTCCTAGTGTTTCCTGTTCACCTCTCAGTCACGGTCTTTGCTGCTCTCTGCCTCTACTGGAGCCTCGCTCAGCACAAGCCTCATCTCTATTATGAAAACCCAAAGACCGTGTAAACATGGGCCATTCAATTTGAAAAGTTCAAACACACACCATTAGCAACTGAGTGCATTGAAACCCCATCTGTCCATCACAAACCTCCGATAATTTTCAACTTGTAACCAAGCATTTCTTTGACATCACAGTGGAGGTCTGGAGTCTTTCTAAGCAGTCAAAGCCTTTTTACTAGTGAGATGCTGATAGCATTTAATAATGACTGTAAGTCCCAGGTTCTCCCTGAAGGAGACGGCCCCTGTCCACCGCCTCTGCACCCAAGATATCGGGCGTTATCTGGAGACATTCCTGTTCGTTCCAACTGATGATGTGTCGGTGTCACTAGTGTCCTCTAGAGGGCAGAGTTAGGGACACAGGACGACCCTCACAACAAGGGAGGGTCAAGTTCCAAACAGCAGAGGTCCAGAGGCTGCGGAGGCTGCGCAGGCTGCGCACTGGATGAAAACAAATGCTTTTCAAGTCAGTGTTCCTGGGAAAATGACTTTAAAGTAGCAGTTCTCAGATAGTTACATCACAATTTATAACAGTAGCAAAACTACAGTTATGAAGTAGCAACGAAATAATCTTATGGTTGGGGGTCACCGCAACACGAGGAACTGTATTAAACTGCATTAGGAAGATTGAGAAGCACTGCTTTAAACAAAATCCCATTTTGAAGTCAAGAACTCTTCAGAGTGTCGTAGACGTGATGGTTTAGTGCACCCAGGCCCCCACTCTAGAACATGGAGAAGGAGCTGGTGCAGGGCAGGGACCTGGGTGGGATAATCACTTGCTTTTGGTTTTTGAGACAGGGCACCAAGTCGCCCAGGCTGGCCTCAACTTAACATGTATCGAGCATGACCTTGAACTTCTGACCCTTCTGCCTTCACCTCTCAAGTGCTAGGATTCCAGACCTGCACCACTGTGCCTCATGTATGTGGTGCTGGGGATGGAAGCCGGGCTTCATGCACGCTAGGCAAGCGCTCTGCCAACTGAGCTACATCCCAGCCTAGGGCTCGCCTTTTCGCTATTAATGCCTTTTATACTGCATGCAGATCTTACCTACTTAAAGCACGCTTGAACTGTGCAACGTGAATGCCAAGGCTCAGAAAACAAAATTCTTAATTTAAAGAAAACATGTTCTAGAAGGTTGCTTCGGGAGGCCAGGCACACCATCCCAGCAGGTTCTTCTGAGTGCCAGAACCCAGCAGACACAGGGGTGGGGTGTTCAGCAGAGACCTGGCTATTAGGGGAATCAGAAACATGTGGAGGGTACCGCTGACTCCACGTGATGGATGGATTGTGTGAGAGGGATATTAGACGCGATGGTCCCCAGGCCATGCCTCTGACGCTAATAAGCCCTAACCCCAGAGTGGGTCCCCCAGGCCAGGTGTTGATGTGGTGGTTAGGTAGCAGACCAAGGACAGTTGGGAGAGGCACAGGCAAAGGAGGGCTGGCCACCAGACCCTAGGTGGAGTCCTGCATCTGTCTGCCTGTGGCCAGACACCCTAGGAGGTCACGTAGCCTCCGCCTGATCATGGTTTTAATGAGTTGTGAATGGCAACAGAAGTGTGAAGAAGCCCCTCATACCTGACCTGTCACCTCCATCGCCAAAGTCCCTGGGGCGGCAGTGGGGGGGAGCAGGGGGCAGCCACAGTCCTAGGGAGGAGAAGCTGCAGCGCCCCTGCGTGAGCTCACAGGTCACCAGGGCTGGCTCTGTACCTCACAGCCGTTTCCTGCCTTCCCACCTGGTGTCTCTAGTCCCCTAGCCTTTATATTTGCTAAGTTTCTTCTGTCTGGGTGCTATGCATGAGTCTTCCCGCTGGACGGACTTCCTTCCTCTCTCTACCTGGTCATCCTCTACCTCAGCCTGCCCTGCCCCACCTCACCCCTCCCCATCCCATCAGGCAGCACCCCCTGGCTCTCTAGCAGGTCGAAGCCTTAAGATGATCTGCTGCTGACTGAGCGTCCCAGTGAGTAACAGAGCAGGCCTGTCCAGAGCTGTTCTCCGGGAAGGGCAGCCGAGACTGGAAAGCAAAGAAGTCTCTCAGATGTGACAGCTGGCCCTGAGCATCCTTTTCTTGCTTTGGCAGGTGGGAAGTCCTGTGTGTAGCCGGTTCTGCAGTGGCCAGAGAGCATACTTGGGGGGCAGTGTTCCCCACTCTTCCCTCCTTTTGTTTGAGGGACGGGCTGACCATGAGGGGTGCCAGGGCTGCTCCGCTGCAAAGGTAAGGCCTCCTTGACTCAGTGACCGAAGCGTGCTCAGCTGCTCTTTCTCGGGCATGCTCCAGTTACTAAATAGTTTGAGACGTTGGCTTTTCTTTATGTCTGGTGCCCAGAGAGGCTGTGAGCAACACGAGAGGAAGGACTGTGGTTTATTTCCCTCTCCTGTTAGTCTTCAAATCTAGCACAGGCCTCGAGCATAGAGCCACTCAACAAATGTGCACAGAGCAGGCTCCTGCTGGTCACTCGCCCTCCGGTGCTGGTCACTCATCCTCCGGGACACAGGGATAACTTCTATGGTTAGTTTGTTGTTTGTTTTTCCCACTTGTCTATCTTTCTGTGATTTCTGTCCACAGAGCACAAAGGAAACTGAACCTAAGGGCTACTTGCTTCAAGCAGAATGTTAGACTTCTTCAGGTGTCCCTTACACCAGACGCATGAGCGGGCACACACACATCTCAACAGCTGAGGATCCTTATTGAACACCAGACTCATGAGCGGGCACCCATACATCTCAACAGCTGAGGATCCTTATTGAACACCAGACTCATGAGTGGGCACACAC
>CABHPQ010171289.1:12772-38906 GCA_902168405.1 Peromyscus aztecus | reverse complement strand
TAATTCCATTAACCCTCTTTTTAGATGTGTGTATGTATACGTTTTATGAATTTTAGTAGTTTTCCATATGGCTTTTTCAAAATGCCTTTAGTGTTAGTTATCCTTCCTGGTATTCCCTCCTCCTGTCTTCTCACCCCCATACCAATTAGCTCTTCTTGTTCTGTTACTAACCCTTTATACCCCTGCAGTCTGTCTCTTCCTCCCTTTAAAGCCTCTCCCCTCAATGGCCCTTTACTAAATTTATGACTTCTGTGGATATTCCAAATGGAATCTGGAAATTCAAAGCTAAAAGCCAGAAATGAGAGAAAACATGGTACATTTACCATTCTGTGTCTGGGTGCCTTTCCTTAGGGCAATGTTTTCCAACTCTATATATTAACCTGTAAATTTCATTTCTCTTTGTAGCTGAATAACATTCCATCACATAAATGTATCACTTTTTCAATCTATTTTTAAATAAGAAAGGAAAATGGAAGAACAAGTATCTCTCTAGTAGGATATGGAGTCCTTTGAGTATATGCCCAGGCGTGGTGTAGATGGAGCATGTGGTAATTTTATTTTCATTATTTTTGAGAAAACTCCATACTTGTTTCTATAGTTGTACCAGTTTGTACTCCCTTTTCCTCACATCTGTGCCAGCATCTGCTGTCATGTTTTTCTTTGATGGTGGCCATTCTGACTAGGGTAAGATAAAATCTCAAAGTAGTCTTAATTTGCATTTCATTGATGACTAAGGATGTTGTATATTCAAAACATACTTCTCAGCCATTTGTATTTCATCTTCTGAGAAATCCCTACTTAGATCTATGCCTATTTTTTACATTACATTATTGGTTTTGTTGATGTTTAGATATTTGAATTCTTCTATATTCTTCATACTTACCCCGTGTTAGATGTACATCTGGTAAATACCCCCCCCCCTTCTCGTACTGTAGACTGCCTCCACTCAAACGATGGTGTCTTTGCTATGTAGAAACTTTTTACTTTCATGAGGTCTCATATATTTATTGTTGACCTTAATGCCTGTGTTACTAGTGTCCTGTTTAGAAAGTTCTTTCCATGTCTAAAAGTTCAAACATATGCTCTAATTTCTCCTCTATCCAATTCAGGGTATCAAGTCTTATGTCAAGGTCCTTGATCTATTTGGAGTTGACTTCTGTGTAGGGTGGGAAATGAGGATCTAGTTTCATTCTTTTTGATGTACCCATCCAGTTTGAACAACACTATTTATGAAGATGCTATCTTTTCTTCGCTGTGCATTTTTGGTTTATCTGTCAAAAAATCAGGTGGCTATAGGTATGTGCACTAATATCTGGGTCCTCAATTATATTTTACCAATCATTGAATTTGTTTTTATTCCAGTACCACTCTGTTTTTGTGACTATAGCTCTATAGTATAACTTGAACCTGGGACTGTGATATCTCTAGCTGTTCCTTTAGTGTTCAAGATTGTTTTAGCTATATCGGACCTCTCGTTGGCTGTAATTTGTGAAGTGTTATAACTGTTGTATGCTAACATTCTGTAGAAGAATAACTTAAAACAAATGAACCTCAGTTTTTTTTTTTTTTTTTAGTTTTTTGAGACAGGGTTTCCTTGAAACAGATAGACAGGGTTCCTGGCTGTCCTGGAACTAGCTCTGTAGACCAAGCTGTCCTCAAATACACAGAGATCTACTCGTCTCTGCCTTTTAAGAGCTGGGATTAAAGTGTGCACCACTATCGCCTGGCTGACAATGTTTTTGAGATGATAAGATGTTACCCATAGCCGGGCAGTGGTGGCTCACGCCTTTAATCCCAGCACTCGGGAGGCAGAGGCAGGCGTATCTTTGTGAGTTCGAGGCCAGCCTGGTCTACAGAGCGAGATCCAGGAAAGGCACAAAGCTACACAGAGAAAACCTGTCTCAAAAAAACAAAAAAAAAAAAAAAAAAAAAAAAAAACGATGTTACCCATGAGATAAAATAGACTCTTGGTATGCCTGGCCTAAGACCCACTCCTTCTATATCACTTGGTTAGTTAAAATTGGCCGTAAATGTTACTGGCCATAGCTCTTTGACATATGTCACCCCTCTCTTTGCTATCACGCTATTAAAATAAACTCCAGCCATGCTGGGATAAGGAAAAGGCTGAGGATCTGGGTCCAGCCAGAGGAAGAGCTTGTCTGTAGGAAATATTTATGTTTTCAAACCATCTTTTAAGAAAGACTGGAGCTGGGACAATCATAATGGGCAGGACCATATCTTGACTAGAATTGCTTAGCCATGCATATCTCACCTTCCATATTTAAAACTAAAGTCTTGGAATATAGCTTGGTAGTAGAATGTTTGAAAAGCATATGAAGGCCTAACTTCCTAGCACCAAAAAGAAAAAATTATGCTAACACCCAGAAAACAGACATGGGAGATAATCACTGGACACTTTTTACCCAGTTTTCTAATAAGGCTATATTGAATAAATCCCATTTTTATTATTTTCGATATTTGGCTGCTGAACCTGGCTTGTTAGGGCCATCATACTCTGATTCTTATAATTCTAGCAACAAGGATGGTGTTATACAGGACTATCCTCTGGGCCAAACTGCTATCATCGTCAGAAGTTCAGTTAGTCCTGTTCACAAAGATTGTAACAGCTGGGTTTGTTGACTTTTGTTGTTTTCTCTTGGAAGGAATGGTGGGGGAAGGCCATGGGACCCTCACCTAAGTATCTTTCTCAACCACTTTCCTCAACTCATTGTGTGAAATACTGCCTTAAGTGCATGTGTTCTTGGGGTCTCAGAAGGGCTAGAGCATAGAGGCCTGAAAGGGCTAGGGGAGGAAATTCTGTCTAAACAACCAGGGAGGAGTCATCATTCTTGATGGGTACAAACCTTCTAATGTGGCTGCTGTAAGGTCATCCATGCTTCTTTGCATAATCTCTCACACATTGCTGTGTAAGTATACATAATAAACACACTGGCTCTCTAGAGTAAACTTAGCTGGTTTGCACCTTGGTTTGTCATTGGGTCTATTAGAGGAGGTGTAGACATTTTTTAAGTCTCCCCAAGAGAAGGACTTGAAGCAAAAGATGGAGTGCAAGGACCATGACAAACTAGCAGCATTAAACCCTGGAGATTCCCTGGGACTCCCATAGGCATCCATGGAAGTGCTTTCCATGAGGGTGGTGGTGCTTATGTAGAAAGCCACTATAGTCTCCACAACAATGCTTCCTCTGTCAATAGAAGCTGTTCTTCCCTCAAAACCAGATACTTGGCTTGTTCGGGCCATCATAGTTGGTTAGTTAAAATTGGCCATAAATGTTACTGGCCATAGCTCTTTGACATATGTCACCCCTCTCTTTGCTATCAGGCTATTAAAATAAACTCCAACCATGCTGGGATATGTTCTATTGAGAGTTGTAACTATAGCAAGGGTTTTGGTTTGATCGAGGGCTGGTTGCTTTCAAAGACCTCAACTAAGGTGTTGAATTGTGACATGGAAAACAAAAATTACCTCCTTGAAGTCACTGGCAAAAACTGATGCTCTCAGGAACTTATACACACGCCCATCAGATGTCCATATGAGAATTATTTGTGTAAATAAAAATGTTGGTTTTCTTGATGTCCTCATCACTACTTTGCAGCTGTCATCATCATTTCAGATAGTGATAGTTCGTCATGAAATTCAGAATCATAAAATGCAGCATGTTACTTAAAAAACCATGAGTCTGTGTTACACCTGCCCCTCATTTTTTCTCAGAAACATTTGTGAACCAGATTGTGTACTTTGTCCCACTTGTTACCTATTTTTTCATGACTGGCCTCACACCAGAAGCCTCGTGTGATTCAGAAGAAAGCCCCTGGTCATGTACACAAAGTCTGCAGAGAATGTCTGTTCCAGTTTCTTTTCTGTTGCTGTGATAAAACACTGACCAAAAGCAGCTTAGGGAGTAAAGGGTTTATTTGGTTTCCACTTCCAGTTCACAGTCCACAGTTGAGGGAAGTCAAAGCAGGGTTCTGATGCAGAAAATGGGGGATACTGCTAGTTGGTTTTCTCTCCAGCTTGCTCAGCTTACAGATGCGTCTGCAGACCAACTCATGACTACAATTACCCAATTAACACTCATTTTAGGAGATTCTAGGCTGTGTCAAGTGCAGTTAGTGTAAACTGGGACACTATTCTTCACTGCCTGCTCACTGTTGGGAAAGTGAAAAAAAAAAGCCTTTTTAAGTTTAGAAAACTAACAGGCTAACTTGAGAGTGATAAAAATCTTCGGGAAGAAACTATGTGGAATGTAGGCTAAAATATCTTCAGATTAATCAGGTGCTCAGCAAAGACTTGGATGGCCTGCCAGCCAGTGAATGAGAAAAAGATTACATAGTAAATTTAGAGGAGTTGAAAGATTTGATGAACACAATGTGCTCTTCCTATGGATGCTGCCTTTAGGGCTCTGGGCTCATTTTTCTAAGAACTGTAGGATTCCTCTGATGGTTTACTGAGCAGAAGACAAAGGCATCACTCATCTCAATCTTAAGGAACCTGGGATGTTGTCTGGTTCTGCCAAACTTGTCAGCCTCATTCCCATGTCTGGACAGCAGAGCTAGTTGTTAGGATTAACATTTTCTTTCATTGTGTCTGTCAGAACCTCTGGCCAGAAGTATCTCTGCACATTCCGTGGGTTTCATGTTCATCTTGATTTTAAGATTCTTGGCTTCATGGTTATGGTATTTCAAGAATCATTTTAATACCCACCCTGGCTCTTTGGACCTCGTTACAACATAATAAGCTTGTGCTTATTCTCCAAACATGGGGTACCTCTCAACCTCCAGAAAATAGACTTTCTCTTCATTTTTCCAGAGATACTTTAGGTACTCTACCTCCAGAAAACCACCAAAGTCCAAGGGAATGTCATCCCTAGGGTCTACCTGGTTCTTAATGAATATTCCTCACTTAGTGAAACATTCCTCAGTACATTAGAGAACATGTATAGACCCAATTGCAGCCCCAGGCAAGGGTTACAAGAGCCTATGTATAATGATCACAGTCTTGAATCATTTTTGAAGTATGCTTTAGAGTCCTTCTCTTTGAACTCTGAATAGAGTTGCCTACTGCACATGTTTGATAGATGTTTCTCATATATACAATGAAGCAGAAGATGCCTTTGAAAACTCTATGGAGTAGATTATGTGTGGCCACATATAAGAGACATCCTGTTCTTATCCATGAAGAGTATCCACAAGTCTGTTATCACAGACCTTAATATTCTTAGGACAACAGATGTGTGTGTGTGTGTGTGTGTGTGTGTGTGTGTGTGTGTGTGTGTGTGACCGTTGGACTTCTTTGATGATTATACATTACTTCAAATAGTCCAGTATCTTGTGACACCATGATCCAATTACTGATACACAAAATTCAGCTATTGACAGGTGAAGTAGGCCATACCCCATGGTTAGATTTTTGATGTTTTAAATCCCCCAGTATTCCAAGTGTTGAGTAGAAAGATCATGATTATGAGTCAGAAAAGTCAAAGAAGACTTAGACCCTCAAAGAACACTCTGACCAGAGAAGCCCTTAAACTCATCTTAGACTGCATAAACAATCCAGTTCTCAGATAAGGACAGATAAAATAAATTCTTCTGAATATTTTAAACATCTACTCATCTCACCAGTTCCTAAAACATGACAAATTGTTCAAAAGAATTCTTCTTTCTGGTCTTATTTGATCTATGTAATAAAAACATCACTAATAGTAAGGTGGGAGCATATTGAGAAGCCAATTGTTGGCTTACTCTGTAACAGAGACAAATCTTTGATACCAGACGGATTTTCAACAGACCTGCCCATCTCCAACCTGTATGGCATTTCATGACATCAATCACAGGAATATATGTGGCTTGAAAACAAAGGTTCTATGCTTGACAAAATTCATTCTTTAAAATAACTGGTTCATTCCTTTCCAGAGCCCATCTCTCTTGAGGGCATCTGTACTTCAGGGATGCTTTTTCCCTTCTCTATGTGACTTTTACTATTTACTAGCAACTTTCATGTGAGGTAACAAGAAAATAAAACTGGAAGGTTTAGCTGAATCTTCACTAAGAAACTATTACACCTTGACCTTTGGTCCAGGCTGTTAACTTTATAATTTCTTTTGTTCTGTATGAACATTATTCATTTTTTATTTTACTTGAAGTCCTGATGGAAGAATCACTTTCTGTTAATTAAGGAATAAATAGGTACGAAACTAATTTTTAATTAAAAATTTACTTTTTGAGAATTTAATATATGAGTACTGCATTTACATCATTTCTACCTCTACTTCCCTCCCCTCCAACTCCTTCCATGTCTCCTCTACTCTCTCACTCTTTGTCAAATTCATGACCTTTTATTGTTGTATGTGTATACACACACATACATGTACACATACATATATAACTACTGAGTTCATGTAGTGTTACTCATATGTACATGTATTGAGGGCTGACTCCTTGGAATTGGACAGCCTATCATGGAGAAATTTCCTGGAGAAAACTGTCCCTCTCTCTCTCAGCAGCCATTTGTCTATATCTCTCCATTTAGGGGTGGGGCCTTTTAAAATTTCCTCCATCCTTCTTGACTGTTCAACTGGGATTGTGATTATGAAGGTCTTGTAGGCAACCAAATTATTGAGATTTTATGGGTGCAGCTTCCTTTTCGTGTCTAGAAGATATTATCTCAAAGCACTGGTCCTTTGGCTCTTATAATCTTAGACATCTCTCCTCAGATTTTCCCTGAGCCTTGGGTATAGGGGTTTTGTTGTTAGAGTAAGACACCTCACTTTCACTTATGTTCTGTATTTCAACCAGTTGTGGATTTCTGTAATGGTCTCTGCTACAAAGAGAAGCTCCTTTGATGAAGGTTGTTGAGAGCTATACTTAACTGTGGTTGTAAGTTAGACATTACATTGGTTTAGAAAAATGGCAGTAGTAGACACTACCTAGGGTCTAGGACCTCGCCAGCTGTGGGTGGTTAGCTAGGTTTATAGAACCAGGCATGAATTCCCTACTGTTAATTGGGCCTTAAGTCCTTTGGTTACTCGCAGAAGACGCTTTTGGACTGTAACTTTCTAGAGATTCCCAGGAATAGTCTGGGAATTGTTATTAATTATTATTATTAACAACCGGTAAGGGTTGCATTCAGCATTAAGATGATGCCCCACAGCATCATCTAAAGATTTCACAATATCTTTTACTACATTTTTCACTGTGTCTCTCAGAAACATTTCACGTAGATCCCATTTTGTAGATGGTGGGGTTTTAGGTAACAAAATTAAGGAACCATTTTTTTCTCCCTCCTTTCAAACACTTTGAAAGATAATGCCCAGGAGTTGAAGTTGAAAGAAGACAGAGATTTGGCAGGTATGGTGAAATACTGTGTGTGGAGAGCCCAAACACATAATGCATACTCAATGGTTCCTAATGATGCAGGAGAGCTGCTGGTGCATCAAACAGTCTGTGTGATCACCAAGTTCTTTTTTCTCTCTGTGTCTCAGATCCTGCCAAGAAAGACTAGTGTGCAGTAGCTTAGGGACCCTAAACTTCTAGTCTCGGCTCTTTCTTGTGAGTTGCTCACCTGTTATTAGTACTGTGAAGGAGCTGAAGCGTATTGAATACAAAATAAAGTGATACTACTTTGAACAATGTTCACACAAGGTATAGCACATGTGAATTCATCTTGGAATTATTATTATAAAGATGGAGGAAATGAAGGAATTCTATTAGTGGGCTGTAAAGCTCCATGTTTTACATGAAGATGCAATGATAATAAATATTTATTTAATGAAAACTCAGAATGCCTCTGCATTTTTAATACTCAATCAGGAAAATAAATAGATGCTGCTGTTTTGGTTTAATTCATTACTCATTCTAACCTAAAGAAGGATGTTAAATGATTCAGAAAGATTTATTCTATTTTTAAAAATTTCTAAAATTTGATATCCTCATGTATTTAGCTGTACTATGGGATTAATAATCAGATACACAAAATCCCTTTAATCCCAGCACTCTGAAGGCAGAGGCAGGTAGAGCTCTGAGTTCAAGACCACCCTGATCTACAGAGCCAGAGCTATGCAGAGAAACTCAGTCTCAAAAAAAATAGTAATGATGATGATGATGGGGCTGAAACCTTGCCATCTACAATAGTAACTTGCCGACAAGAGATACACTGGTACAATAATGGCACAAACATTGTAGGAATAACTACTCACTTTCTGATCAAATTTAATGCCCACTACATGAGATGAAACCCATGTCTGACATGGCTTGAGTAGTTAAGAACCTGAAACTGGATAGGCCATGAGCCTTGGGGAAAACCAAATACTAGTGTTCTGCTAAAGGAACATAGCAATAAAATGACTCCTAACAACATTCAGCTACACTCATCAATCAGTGTCTTGCTCGGCCATCATCAGAGAAGCTTCCATTAGCAGTAGTGGGAACTAACACAGAGAGACCCACAACTCGACATGCACAGAGAGTGAGACACTTTGGAATATTCAGTCCTAAATGGGATGTCTTCTCAAACCCCTCCCCTGAGGGTTCAAGAAGCTGTGCAGAAGAGGAGGTGGAGAGATTTTAAGAGCCAGAGGAGATGGACAACACCAAGGAAACAGTGTCTTCCAGACACAACAGGACTTATGCACATAGGAACTCACAGAGACTATGGCCAAAGACCTGCAAAAAGCCTGCACAGGCTCAAGCTAGATAGGGTCTCATTGCTGTGAGGGGAAAGTGGACATGATCCCTCATTCCCATCCAAGAAATTAGCTTCAATAGAAATCTGCTTGCAAAGGAAAAATTAGTTTTCTCCAATATATTAACCACACGCAAAGGTAGGCCCATTCCAACACAAGACAAGGTTGTTTTGTAGACTCCTCGTCTCATGTTGCTTTATATGGGCATTTTTTGTTTGTTTTATTGGTCTTTTGCTTGTATGTTATGGTTTCTGATTTAGTATTTTTGTTGTTTGTGTGTGTGATTCTTATTTTTTATTTGTTTTCTTTTTTGCTTACCTGTTTGTTTTGTAAAGAGAGAGAGAGAAAGGGTGTAGAGTTGAGTAGGTTGGGAGGTGGGAGGATGTGGGAGGTGTTAGGGAAGGGGAAGCATGATCAGAATACATTTTAAAAATAATTGGGCTGACAAGATAGCTCAGTGAGTCAAATGTTTTTAGCATAAGTCTGGTGATCTGAGTTCAATTTCCAAACCCATGGTAGAAGGAGAGAGCCAACTTCTGAATATTGTCCTCTGACTTCCACACTTGTACCATGGCAGTCACATGACTTCACTCACACATGAACATGATGCACAAACATATATAATAACATAAATAATGGTAATAAATTTCAAAAAATTAAAATAGTGGCATCATTTGGAAGCATTTTTTCTTGAAGTAAAGATATCACCTAATAGAAGTGAAATAATTTGCCAGAGGGAAGTCTAGGATAAGGTTTAGTACTAGGGCTTTCCTTCCCACTGACATGAAGTAGGGAGAGGGTGAGTGGGAGAGACACTGCTGCATTCCTGGCTCCCACCCTGGACGTGGCACTTCTGCTTCTTAAGGAGCCATGCACACAGTAGCTGCACACACACTATCTGCAGTCTAGAAGGACACATTGCACACAGCAGCTGCACACACACTATCTGCAGTCTAGGAGGACTCAATGCACATAGCACCCTCCCCCCCCCATACACATTATCTTCAGTCTAGGAGGACTCAATGCACACAGCACCCACACACACTATCTGCAATCCAGGAGGACTCAAGGTATTTGTATTAATTATTTTCTAATCGCTGTTACAAAATACCCAACAAGAAGTGGTTTAAGGGAAGAAGAGTTTATTTCAGTTTGAAGGTGCAGTCTGTCATGATGAGGACGTCATGTGACTAGGAACTTGAGGCATCTGGTCACCTTGAAGTCACAAACCAGGAAGCAGAGAATGATGAATGCTGATCTTCAGCTCATTTTGTCCTTTTTATGCAGGCTGAGACCCCCAGCCCATGGAATAACAGTACTCACATCCAAGATTCCTCTTCCGACCTCAATTAACCTAACCTATATCATCGCTCACAGGCACATCCAGAGGATTAGCTAGGTGATAGTAGATCCTGTCAGGTTGTCAGTCAGTGTTAACGTCACAGTGGTTCTCTTCCCCAACAGTATGTCTCTCTGCAGAAACTTGATATGAAACCCAAACCTCAAAAGTCGGCAAGAGGTTTGGTAGATCTCTCTTTGATTTTTCATGAGCAAAGTAAGGCCAAGGAATCTACCAGCCCTTTCCGCTTTATGTACTTCTTCCTAAGTCCTTGGCACCAATCATTATTTCCTTTATCCCTTTTCCCTCAACCTACTCAGAAATTCCATGGAAAAACAGTAGTTAATAATGGCATAGGTAGAATATGACTCATGTCAAAAGACTTGTTTAGCTGGGCATGGTAGTCCATAGCTTTAATCCTAGCACTGGGGGCAGAGGAAAACAGTTTGGAGAGCTTGTGGCCAGCTTGGTCTACATAGTGAGAGCAGAGGTGGATGGGGAGAGAAAGAGAGAGACTTGTTTATTTATTTTTTATCATTTACAAGGAGAATACAGATCAGATACAGTTTGATATATAAGAACAAATGTCACCAAAGATTAATCCTTGTCATTTTCTCAGCTAGTGATGATGCCTAGAGGAATGTGTGGCAAAGCCACAAAGTTCAGCTTTACTGAGCCATTTTTGCTGGCTTACTCCAAAGAATTTTTATCACCATGTTCAAGCCATGATGGAAAGAAGATAATTCCATTTAAACTCAAGAAAGCAGTACGGGATGTTCATGTACGTTTGAAATTCCCAATCTCAGGGTTAGTTTAATTTAAATTTGCTACTATAAGTACTAACAGCAATTCCGCAAATACTTTTTAGAATTTTACTAACAGAGCATGTAGTTTAGTAATGTTAAAACCTTTAGAATTCCCAGGGTTAGGCAGGTCATAATTCACCAATTTAGAAATCAAAAATGAGGTTCTTTTATAACCAAGATCTGAGTACATGTGATGCTGCTCTAAAGGGCACAGTGAGTAAGAGCCTGTGTTACCTTTGTGTTACTATGACAAAAGACATGGACAGTCAATTTATAAAGGAAAAAGGTCTATTTTGTCTCACAGTCCATGATTGATGGTCACCTCTGCTTTGAGCTGATGGGCATGTGTGGAGAAGCAAACGGTTCACCTCATGGTCAGAAAAAACAAAAGATAATTAAGACAAAGGTAGGGAAACACAAGTCCCTTCAAGACACACCTACATGATACCTTCTACTAGACTCTTTGCCATTAGGCCATCTCTCAATGGTGCCATCCTGGGAAACAAGCCTTTAATGGATAGACTTTTGGAGGGTGATAAAAATCCAAACCATTGCAGATTTCATGTAGAAATAAGATTAGAGGAGACCCAGGGTGCCCGTGAGTGTGCACAGGGACCAATTGAATGTGTCCCGCGTATACAGGACATAATTTACAAATCTGTGCTTGTTTTCCTCAACCCAAGAGAGTCTGTGTACATTTGAAGACCTGTTTACTTGAGTGAGTACTGAGGGTGAGTACTTTTGATTCTATGTCCGCGTTATTAGAGGCTAGTCCCAGGACACAAAGCCGAGGGTAAACAGTTTCTTAAAATCTTTTAAATATTTTTTAGTTAACTGAAAACCAATATTGCTAATACAAGCAGACATTTTCAAACTTGGAATTACCATTCAAAATTATTTTTAGGTTAGTTATTCAAAATTCAGAGCACATTTCAAAACACCATTATAAATGGCAGTAGGTTTCCAGGCTACCTCATGAAAATTTACTTAATGAATAACATAGCTGAAATATTTCACATTTATAATAAAAACAGTAAAGAGTAATGATATTGTAATACTAGAAGTCAAGCCATAATGGTGGGGCTAATTAACTTTAATATATTTTCTGTGCCTTATAGCTTGAGGAAATCTAGCACAATATGAGAGTGAAGAGCTTACCCTGGGGTCAGAACATCTGGTTTAAATATTAGCTCAACAGTTTTCTGTCTGTGTAAGTATGGGGCGAAGTATGACTCACTAAGCCCCAGTTTATACAACCATAAAACAGAGGTTAAGAAACTTCATAGGGTTGATGTAAGGGTTAGGTGACAACAAAGTACTGTCACTGTGGAACTTGACACCTACAAGAACCCCAATATAGTGGATAGCTGCTACTGATAGAGGCCTTCTTACTGTGCGGATGCTGGGGCAAGATTCTTGTCTCCAATTAAAACCCAATAGTCCAGTGAGGAATTAGTCCTGTTTACACAAAGATAGGTTTTGAGGTGCTCTGAGATTAAGTCCCATAAAAAATATGTTAACTTGTTGGGGTTACCAGGGTCTTATGTATATTACTCTGAGCATGTATGGAAAGTAATTCTATGTGAGATTAATATTTGAATCAGTAGATCAATAAAAAAGCAGATGGCCTTCCCAACGCATGTAGAATGTGTCCAATCTGTAGAGGGCATTACTAGAACAGAAACAAGTTAAGAACGAGAGAATATCACTTCCTGCTTCCATATGTTTGAGATCTTTATTCTCCCCAGAAACATGAGTCACAATTTTCTGAGTTTTCTCTTGGTCAGTTGCATATCTTGAGATTTTTTCATCTTCGGTGAGGCAATTCTAATGGTGATAGATACACAGAGTATTCTAGCTTGTTTTTTCTGCTGCTTTTATAAAACACCATAACCAAAAGTAACTTGGGGAAGGAAAGTTCATTGTTCCTGCTCACACTTCCAGTTCATTGTTCATCACCAAAGAAAGTCAGGGCAAGAATTCACAACAAGACCTGCAACAAAAGACAAGGCTATACACTAACGATCACTGGCTCATGCTTAGCCAACCATTTTCTATAGTCCAACCTTATTTCCCTAGAAATTGTGATGCCCACAGTGGGCTGGACCTTTTTGTGGTGATATTTGTAATCTAAGAAATAAAGCTTGCCTGAAAATCAGAGGACAGAGCCAGACACAGAGTTAAACATAGAGGTCAGGCAGTGGTGGCACACAACCTTAATCCTAGCACTCGGGAGGCAAGAGATCCATTTGGATCTCTGTGAGTTCAAGGCCACACTAGGCTACATGTAATAAACAAAAAATATCATGCAGCTAGATTAAGCAAGTCACTCAAACAACTGCCCAGCCCCAAACTTCATGCATCTCAGTGAACTTCTACACAGTTAAAATGGCCATTCTAAAGCCATTTACTGCCAAATACATTTTTATGCACTTATCCACCACAAAAAAGAAAAAAAAAACGATGACAGAGTTGCAACTAGGGAAGCAATTAGCTTTATATGATCAAAAGGATCGTGTGTCCTTTTGCCTGCATTTTTTCCTTTCTCATCACCAAATAGCCCTTCTTGGTTTTCTTTCTAAATGTTATTCTGTACCCACACTTACAGCTTTACATATAAATAAGTATAGATTATAAGTTAGAATCAACAGATGAGGGAGAATGTGTAGGATTTTTTTTCCTGAGATTGTGTGACTGTGCTTAATATAATACAATCTAAGTCCATCTAGTTCCCTGCAGATTTCATATTTCCTTTATAATTGAATAGTATTCCATTTATATGGGTACCACATTTTCATTACCCATTCATTTGTTGATACACATTTAGGTTAGTTCCACTTCCTTACTACTGTAAACAGAGGTGCAAGAAACATGTATGTGCAAATATCTCTATGGTAGGATATGAAGTTCTCTGGGTATATGTGTTCTCTGGAGTGGAATACATGATTATTTGGCAGGTATATTTTTTATGTTTTGAAGGACCTTCCAAACTGATCTCCATAATGACTATATTAATTTGCACCTCCACCAGTAGTGATAAAAGTGTTCCTGTCTCCTTACATCCTCTCCAACATTTGTTGTCAGACTTCTCCTTCTTCTTCTCCTTCTTCTTCTTCTCCTTCTTCTCCTCCTCCCCCTCCTCCTCCTTCTTTTGGTGTTTTGAAACAGGGTTTCTCTGTGTAGCTCTGGCTGTCCTAGAACTCACTCTGTAGACCAGGCTGGCCTTGAATTCACAGAAATCTGCCTGCCTCTGCCACCTGAGTGCTGGGGTTAAAGGTGTATACCACCATCACCCAGCTCAGATTTTTCAGCTCAGTCATGCTGAATGGGTTGAAACGATATCTCAAAGTAATTTTAATTTGCACTTCCCTGATGACTAGGGATATTGAAGACATTCTAAAATAGTTACTGGCAATGTGTGTTGAGACCTGGTTTTGCTGGCTATGATGCTGATAGAAATTTTAAAATGCAGCTCTGCATGTGAATCTTAAACCTACTACTTGAACTCCACACTCTCTGTGTCTGCTTTACTCATGTGACTCCCAGATTTTCTATTTCAGAAATGTCATCATCAGATGGTATGTATTATTGTCAACACAATATTGATGTTTGTATATTGAAATATCTCTGAAGGTTCAAGGAATAAACTTGGTTTTACTGGCTGGAGAGCTGCTGAGCTGCTGAAGACACTTGCCACAAATTTGGTTTTACTCATCTCTCTTTGGACTCACAGCAAATTCCTCAGAATGCTGTACTGATACCTTAATCTAACATAATATAAACAAAACAAAACAAAGCAAACTCTAATCATGGCATGGCTTTTAAAGTGCAGTTCAATAAATAAATTTAATCTAAAATTAAGAAATGAGGGTTAAGAGAAAGAAAGTGATAGTAGAAAAACATAAAAACACGAGAAACAGATGTTGTCTTTCATAAAATGAATCAAAGAAAGTCACGTCACTGCTCTTTTGTGATCCTTTCATTACTCATCATTTTCTTTTGGTTTAGTAGTTTGGTTCCTTTTACATTTTTTTCATACCATATTATGTTAAAGATTTTGTTGCTATGTTAATGTGGGGTTCAAAGCATGAAGTGTCAGTCACCCACTTCTGCCTCTGCCCCAGTTTTGCCAGGCACGGCTATCCTGAGAGTATCCAAGGCACAAGCATGGGAGTCTCCAGCTTCCCCATTGCCATCACTGCCGGATTTCTGCTTGGGAACATTTTGGCAAATGTAGGCTTCTGAAAAGACCTGGTATTCTGGAATGCATTAGCTTCATGTCACCTGGTTTTCCTGACAGGATGACAACCCTGTCCACTCAGGACCCAGCTCTCCTGTCCTGCCTGCTTTTCAATGTGCTTTTACTCCTCACAGGCAGATATCCTTATTTGGAAATGATACCCAGGATACTGAGAAACTGGAGTCCACTCTACCTGAGCTATAAGTCCTGTGGTACTTTGATACACAGAAGGTTAGAATCTACACATATCAGTGTTATTTTCAAGACTCTTCCAATTTTTTGATGATTTGGTAGATCTGCATTTCACTGTTTGATTCACACTGATTGCTGATGTAGGTCTGAGTAGCAAAAGATCATTTTTAAAGCTCTTCCCTCCCTTGCTGGAACTACCAACTATTTTGCCACAAAAACTACAAATAAAGATAGGCTTCACAATAATTGAACAAGTAAATAGAAGTCTTGAACCTTTTTTTGTAGCAATGAATTAGTATCTAGAAACAGGTTTTTCATTTGTGGGTAGCCTTTTGGCAAAACACGTGCATTTTTCACTAACCTATATGTTCAATTACTAAGTTTTACTGCATTTTAAAAATGTTTCAATATACAATACATAGTTCCAGAGTCATGTGGCAATCATCCAATATATCATTTTTTTTCTTTTTAGCTTAGGAAAGATGCAAACAAGTGAAATTTTACTGGAGGAAAATGTACACTTTGGCATAGTTTTCATAGGACAACTGCAAACACAATGCTTTAGTGTTTAGAAACTACCCACTGCAATGTGAAATCGCCAAAGCATTATTTAGGACAAGTCTGTTCTCCAATTAATGAGCAGCTCTCAGAAAAAGGAAATAATGTAAACCTCAACATATGCACACAGTTGGTGTGAATGTGAAGAGTTGTTCAGACTTAATTAAAGCTATTAAACTTTCTTCTTTCTTTTCACTACACATTTCAAGTAACGTGTTGCCTGAGGTAGGACAAATTGCAAAGAGACTGTTTTTAGAACTAAAACTAAACATCTAGACAAATGTTGGCTGTCAAAGAAGTTGTCTAGAACAGTTATCCATACACTCGAGTGACCACAAAAATCTTTCAGTTTCTCTAAATTCCCCTTGTAAGTTGATTTGAACCATTGAGGAAAACTTTACTCACTGTTTTATGAACAAAAGTCTATTTTATTTAATGAATTTTTCTCAGTTTTTATTGGTTCTTTGAGAGTGTTGTGCATTGTATTTTGATCATTTTTGTGCCCTCCTTCCACTCTTTCCGGATACACCCCACCCATTCCCTACCTGCCCAAGTTTGTGTTCTTTTTTACCTCGTCAAGCACAGTTTGTGCTGCTCATACATTCTTGAATGTGTGACCATGCTCTTCACTGGGACGTGGTCAAGCCACCAGGAGCTTTACCCTTACAGAAAACAGACACTTACTTCCTCTCCCAGACACTATCAAGTGCCAATAACTCCTTAGTTAGGGGTGGGGTTTTGTTCCTGACCCCCTTCTACATGCTGGGAATTTTTTTTTCTGGTTTGAGCTTACACAGGTTTTGTACATGTTCTCATAACCACTATAAATTCACTTGTGGAATTACCCTTCTATGTTTGGAAAGAATTATTTTCCTGTAGTCATCCAGCACTTATGATTCTTACAGTCTTTATGACCCTTCTTTCATAGTGATCCCTAGGCTCACTAGACCTTGGGATAAGGAGGTATGATATAGATGTTTTGTTTTGGGCTGAGCATTACACAGTCTCTTGTTCTCTGCACCTTGACCAACTGAGGGTCTCTGTTGGTCACTATATACTGCAAATAGAAGTTTTTCTTATGAGAGTTTAGATATACATTAGTGTTTGGGGATAATCATAAATCATTAGTAGTCAATTTAATATTATATCTATTTATACTACTACTATTATCAGTACTACAACTACTAATCCTCCTCCTCCTCCTCTTACTACTACTACTACTACTACTACTACTACTACTACTACTACTACTACTACTACTACTACTACTACTACTAGGTTCTCCCTTAGGGCCTATAACCTGTCTGGCCACAGTGATGTAGGTATCAGGTATCTGCAGGTACCCTGCAGATAATCTGACTTTCTAATGGTTCTGTAGGTGGAGCTCCCTCTATTGGTCCTTCTAAGACATTGTACTATAACTCCTCCTACATCTCCAGAGGCTGTGTACAATTAAGGCAGAAATGCATAAACTGGTTGGGAGGGATTGCCTGGATACTCAGGTGAGAGTCCTTTGACCTTCCCAACTCCTTTCTTCTATGATGGGATGTCAACAGTCAACAAGCCCAGATGTTAGGAATTTTTGTGAACACATTCAGTCAAACTCCTGAAGATGGTGGTCATTTGGCTTGGAGAATTAAAGCAGGACACAGAAGCATGGGGTCAGGTAAAGTTTATTAAGGAATGAAATCTATAAGGTACATTCATGACACAGAACAGAGCTGAGAGGTTGACACTGATTCAGCTGCTGCCACCTGCTTGCTGTTCTGCTTGAGGGTGATGGAATCAAACTGCAAGTCATGCTTCTCCACTGCTCGCTCCTGCTCCAACCACCCAAAGGAGAGAGAGAGCAGGACACCCGCTCCACAGTTTTTAAGGGGTCATGTATCTTCAGAGAAGACCATGTCCATCAGACCCAAACTCTCCATTCAATTGGTCATTGGACCAAATGGCAGAATTCCCACAACAGAGAATAGTCCTGTATAATATCTACACGTGAAAACTAAATTATATAAGTTATTGATCAAAGCATAGCAAATATAATACAAAATAATAGAAAAAATTCCTTAAGAATTATTAATAGATCTTTTGAAAACTCCAAATATGCATACATATGTATATGTCATCAAGTCCCTTGATGATTGCTGTAACTGCATATTAGTCTATACTGCAGTGCTCTTATGATGAAATCCTAAAGTTGAAACAAACCAAACACCTCTGGAGAGGCTCTAAGGAGAGTCTGTTCTACCTGCACTCAAGCAGACAACCCACTCCCCTCCAAAATAAGATTCTCAGGAATGTCTGCATGTCTTTAAACTTGCTCAGAGACATGAGAGACTTCTTAATCTCCTGTGACATCTGCTACTTATGTAAGTTTCTTTCAGGTACAAAGAGAAAACTCCAAATTAAACTGAAGGTGCTGCTTCATTAAGTAGCTTAATACTTAGTGTAGTGGTTACCTACACACATAGAAAAATGCTGTTGTTGTGTATCTATGATCTAGATCTTTGAATTACCCAGGAAATTCACATCAGAGCCATCTATCTAATCAAACAATAGTAAGACATAGTCTTTCAACATCTAAGATGATGTGGACTCTCCCAACAAACATTTTTATAATATTTACCTAAAGAATATAAATTATCAAGAGGTTTTACTCAACAGGTATATGGTGATATAGTAATTAAAGTCACAGGCTTTGAAATAGGATTGGTATAGCTTTGAATCCCAGTCCCACCAACCGCTTATGTATATGGCTTCAAGCAGGTCACTTACTCAAAGTCATAGTTTCCTATTTAGTAAGAGACAGAGTACAATCAAACACCCACCACACTATCATACCAATGCTGAATTTGTTCAACATGCAACTACTTTTCAATTAAAATTACAAATGCTAAAGAAAGACTCCTATTTGTTAGATAACTATCTGCCTAATAATATTTTAGATGAAAATTGGTCAGGGTCAAAAACCAATCAACTAAACAACAAAGTAATGACTTTTCAGAGCACAGCGCTTAGTGCTGAGGTTCTTTGTGCTTTGTCACCCTCTGGCTCCTTTTAGGAGCAGTGATTGTGCTATGAATCAATGATGGTTCTTATTAGACCCAACATAATCTCAAAACCTTTTAGAAATTCTCCTCTTTTGTCTACAGTCACTTAATATTCTCTGATTTTCTTCTGCATTGTTTATTTAACACCCATCCTCTGTAGTCTCCCTCACTCTCACGGGACTTATCACATGCTTTGAAAATGTTCGCGATAGACTCAAATGAGGGAATGATTCTTTTCTGCTTTTATCATTGCTTTCTTGAACTCTCTTCTTTGATCTCTCTGTCTTCAGTACAACAGTCCCTTGAACTCCAGGAATAATAATCAGTCAGGAGACAGAAATGATAATTTCCCCTCTCCTCTCATCACTCCTGCTTGATTTATTCCAGCGATTCATTGAGTTCCTCAAGACACAGGCCACTGTTCCACATGTGGCTGGCAGGACCCTTGCAATCTAGTTCCTGCCTCTTTCTTGACTTGCTTGTGTCTTCTATCTGGAAGCTTCTGTAAGACTTTCAGAACTCCATGCTCCTTTTGCTTCAGAATCTTTCAGAATCTTTCCTCAGCCTGCCATCCCAGCTTTATGAGCACATCTTTCTGCCATGGTTCCTTACTGAAGAACAAGCACAGGCCCTGCTTAGTCAGGTATCATCTCATCATCTCAGGCTTCTCTGCAATCTGGTCAGGTACCTTTTCTTTTCTTTCTGAGTTTGGCCTACTTTCCTTTTTCTTTTTATTACTATTTTAAAAATAATTTATTATTATTGTTGTTGTTATTGTTTACATCCTGAGCACAGTTTTAACCCCCTCCTCTTCTCCAAGTCCATTCCCCCACCTCCCTTCTGCACCCCCTACACTGCTTCTCCATTTCTATTCAGAAAAGGGCAGGTTTCCCTTGGATATCAACCAAACATGGCATATGGAGTTACAGTAAGACTAGGCACCTCCCCTCTTATTTAGACTAGACAAGGCAATCCAGTATGAGGAGTAGGGTCCCAAAAAGCAGCTAAAGAGTCTAACACCGGGTAGTTTATTTTTAGGCATTTAAGTACAGCATAACTTTGGAAAAAAGTTTCCTGGTAACAATCATCTCAATCCCATGTGCACAAATAAAGCTTAAGGCAACTTATGTTCCCAGGAGAGGATCAGGGGTGGTCTCACTCATACAGATTGTGTAGAGGTCACCAAGCTACAAATAACATGTGATATCTCCCTTAAAGATGGGTACTACTGAGAAACAATGCTCAAGATAACAGTTTAGTGTAGCTGAAGTTTCTCTCTGGATCCCACCAAACCCCCGCAGTCCCACAGCCCACTTAAAAAATAATCACTCAGAAGCTTATATTACTTATAAACTGTATGGCTGTGGCAGGCTTCTTGCTATCTAGTTCTTATATCTTAAATTAACCCATTTCTATAAATCTATACCTTACCACATGGCCCATGGCTTACCAGTATCTTACATGATGCTTCTCATCATGGTGGCTGGTGGCATCTCTCTGCCTCAGCCTTCCACTTCCCAGAGTTCTCCTCTCTCTTTGTCCCACCTATACTTCCTGCCTGGCTACTGGCCAATTGGCACTTTATTTATTAACCAATTAGAGCAACACATTTACAGCATACAGAACATCCCACAGCAGTTTAGGATGAGAAAGTCTTAGATAAGCATAATAGTCTGGGGGGTTCCTGTGTCGCCTGGCCCTATAGACAGTAAAGGTCACCAGCTTATTAATTACAACTATTCCCAGTCTTCTAGGAGAAAAGCAGATATACACATCCCTTCCATTGAAGAGACAGGCCTGTGTCCCTAGTATTTTTGTTTCCCTTAGTGCTTATCTGTGAGCGCAATGAACTCATGCCCTCTCCATACACAGTTATGGTGAGATGGTGTGCAATCATGGTTCAGCAGATCCATGGAATATCAACTCAATGATTCTATTTCATATTACCTAAGAAATTTGGGTAGAATACCCCAAACCAGCTGCATTCCCATTCATCAAGACATTCTTTGGACAAGAGTGAAGACTACAGGCATTGTAGAGACACATTTAATCTTGAGAGATCTACACTTCAAAATGTGTGATGTAGGTGAACAAAAATCAGGATGGTTTGAGGGAGTGAGAACAATTACCTCCTGTGTAGCACTCAGTGAGTGTGACCTCGTTCTGGCAGACAATGTGGAAATGAACCAAATGCATCAACATATGAAAGTATTTATAGCATTTCTAACAGTCAGTTGTTTACAGATGCTTCAATCATTCCCTGTCTTAATAAGAAAAACTCCTTTCAGGGGAAAAAAAAATAAAGAGGAATCTATTAACAGTCGGATGCCCAGAAACACAGGTTCCAATATAAGAGGCAGTTGCTTACATTTAGGGCCAGTTTAAAGATCTGAACAGAAAAAAGCTACCAAGGAGATGTACACCAACTTCACTTGTGCCATAAACACCAAAACATGTGCAGTTTGTTTTTGATGCTGTTACAGACATCATAGTTCAAAACAACATAAAGGAATGTGGAAACTATTGAGAGGATGGTCTGAGAAAAAGTTACTACAATGTTGAGTGTTGAGACTAGACATCTCTGTCTCTTCAAGGAGCTACAAGCATTACAGTACCAGGGTATGGGAGCAGCAAGCAGAATTTTAGCACTCTTTAACACAATCTTCTCTATTAGGAGATGTTTAATTGGCATGAGATGTTCAAGTCAGACATTAGAATTGGAACAACTATATGATTGGCTCATCAAGGCATCACTTGGGTTTTATAATCTAAAATGTTTAAGGCGTGTTGAGGTGCTGCATTCCAAAACTTAAAACATTAGATCACTTTTTCCTCCCTCATTTTAAATAAATTACTGGCAGTTAATTTCTAAGGTTTTTCCTCACCAAGAAATGAATAACTCAACTAAACTCGCTTGTAGAAGAATTTTTATGAGAACAGTCTTAACTGTGCACATAGCTTGGGACTAAATCCTCCTGAAAATATTCCTCTTACATTTTTTTTTTTTATTTTTGATGTGGTCAGGATGTAATATTTCCATAATTAAGATTTTCCTGATTATTGGGACTACAGAAATACAACTCTTCTGAATGAAATTTACGTTACTGTCATGTTTAAAGTCTTATGATGTTTTCTAAGCAATAGTTTCTTTGGAGAGCTCAGCAGTAGGATTCTAGCTCTTATTTCTTTAAGCTTATAGTCAGATTAATCTTGTTTCTCCTGATTACTTAATGAACATTGAAGTAATAGGATAAAGTCAGCTTGGATACAGACACACCCAAGACAAACTTTAACTGGAAATGCAAATTGCCAAATTCAGAACCAATGGCTTTGCTACTGGATATCTGCTAACTTGACCACTTTGATTTTTGATTGTTTGTCTCAGCCTCGGGGAGTTTTGCATAAGGTTACACGTGTTTTTTCATCTTTGTGGCCTTTGTTGTTGTTGTTGTTGGGAGACACCTAAAGTGCATCAACAGTGCATGCTTTTCCTTTGTAAATGTTGCACGGAATCCCTGTTTGCCTTTGTTTTTACTGTAGAAGTAAAAGTTAACTGTAGGAGTAATCTTCAGTATGTTCTTTGTCTAAAACTGTTATATTTTGAGACATTTCCCCACTTTGTCATGCATACAGATTTGAATCTGTTACAGTTGGCAGCAATATTAAAAATGGTGACTAAGAAGTCCGGGATTGCTTGTACTTGTAACCAGTCCTTTCTGGAAATCCTGTTTTCTGTTTCAGTTTGCTGCTGCTGAGTGTGCTTTACCGTTGTCTAAGAGTGGGTGTTATAAAAACAGTGGAAAGGTAGCCTTGGCGGGTTGGAGCCAAGGGGCCCTAGAAAGCCATGCCTCACGAGGAGAACATATGGGGGAAGGGGAGGAAGGGACAAAGAGTGCACCTTTGGAGTTATGGGCTGAAGAGAGGAGGAATAAGACAGGAAGAGAAAAGAAGGGAAGAAGAGACAGAAAAGGGGGAAGAGAAGAAGGGTGCAGACATGGCCTCGTGGGGATAGGAAGAAAGAAAAAGAGGTGGGGAGGGTTTGCCTTGAATAAGGAGATTTAGCGCATGCGTATAGAGACTATGCAGCGATGCATTGCATGTGCACAGGCTACAGCCATAACCTGGGTTGTCTAGGTATTTGCCTGAATGTTAGCAAGTGCATCCTGCTGGGTCCCCAAAGGGTGGGCCAGGTAATGTCTAAATGCTAACAGTGGGTTCAGGTGGAAAAGTACTCCGGAAGTCCAGTCCCTTGATTTGGTAGTATTATCTAATCTAGGATGGAGGCCATTATGCCCTATCTATGTGTAAGTGATATGCAGTCATAACTCAGCTTCCAGATTTATGGTTTTTGGGTTTTTTCGAGACAGGGTTTCTCTGTGTAGCTTTGGAGCCTGTCCTGGAACTCTCTCTGTAGACCAGGCTGGCCTCGGAACTCACAGAGATCCACCTGCCTCTGCTTTCCAAGTGCTGGGATCAAAGTCATGTACCACTACCACTCAGCCAGATTTATGTTTTACTTGTGTAGGTAGCTAAAGTCCTTTTGAACAAAGTACAGCAAATGTTATTAAATATTGAGTGGACCACTGAGGGACAGAGGATACAAAGAGAATGCATTTTGAGGATTTCAAATCAGTAGGTTGAGCAGTGCCTTTTGAGGTCCAATCTTTTGGGGTTGGTTCCTTTTCATATTTTGATATCACCTTCTACGAATTAAAACAAAAAAGGATTGGTGATCAACAGAACTGCTCCGGAAAGCAAGCCACAGCTGGTCAGTGCCATTGCTGGCAGCATTTTAGATTTCTAACTTTTACAAGTTTTGGAAAATTATTACTGCACACACAGTCCAACTAATAACTAACAAACATTTCTTTAGGACTAGGAAATCTAATGCCCACAGTATAGGGGTTGATAGGGCTTACTTGCTTTGAATTTATTTTCCATTATTGTATTCTATAATACAGAAACATCTGGAATTGAGAACAAGTGAAATACTGTTTTCATGATTTTTCTATACTTTGGGTTTAATGCAATGGTGTTGATGATCTAAAATAATAGGTAATCCAAATTTAATTTAAAAAATTTAAAAATTCCTTCTTTCTTGGATACCTTTCTTCTAATATTTGTCTGTCCCTTGTTCAGATATGCTGAGTATCTTGTTATGCATCTGAATTGCTATGCAACTGAATTTTTTCCTCAGATATTATCAGTCCCTATTTCAGGATAAATATGGCCTTATCTATACTCTCAAGTAGATATGATTCTAAAGATCGTTTTTTTCAAAGGTTTCTCTAAGCTCTATTATTCTTTATGAGTTTTATTTGTTTAAAAAAAACCCTTAAGGCAGATGAAGTCAACTTCTGGAACCTGATTATACAATTTAAAGATTAGTTTATGCTTCCATTCCATTCTCCTCCCCTCAGCTACATACCCTTTAGTCATCCTTATCATAAACTCCTCCATGAAGAGAGAGATGAGATATTAACACAGCAGCATTAGTGAGATGTGTGATGGGAGAGGTTAGAACTGTTAATGTATAAAGATCTCTTTGATTCACTCTAAGTCCACCTCTTAAACAGCAGCATTAGTGAGATGTGTGATGGGAGAGGTTGGAACTGTTGATGGAAGATCTCTCAGGCTGATTACAGATTCTACATCTTTACACTGACCAAATATAGGCTAGCTGGAAACTGCTATGCTTCCCCTAGTTTTGTTTAAACTAGCAAATGCTTTATTCAAATAATCCATTAGCTTTCCAGCACAGCAGTCATCATGGATTTTTTTTTTCTTTCCAAGCTGGAATACTCATTTCTAAACAAGCTGTCTTGGCGCTCCTCCACCCCCACAGACTCCTACCCGCCACTTTCCCTCCAGTGCCCCATCACACTCACATTCCTCTACTTGGTGAAATACAGAATGAAGGACACAGAGACTTGGAGGCTTGGGATAGCTAGCTGTTTTAACCTGGCACCCTCTACTCACAAAGGAAATCTGACTTCTATAAAGAGATCTCCTGATTGTACTGTCTGAACCAACCTAGAGATCTTCTGTGGGACTCTGCAGTGTCAGCAGCTCCTTAGCTACACATTATTCCAAACACAGTCCTTTTATAGTTTTGACCGAGAGCCAGCTTCTGCTTCCAGCTAGACCCAATGACTGCTGCAGTTCAAGACAGCTCATTCTGTCCTAGAACTTTCTTTTCTATTCAGCTGACAGAAGCAGAGCTCTGGAGTCCTTAATTATCCTAGGGAATATAATGACTCAGCTCATAATACTGAGTCTAGGGAGCAAATCTCAGCATTGCTGTGCCCAGTACTTTGCTGTCCTGGTTCTGCGATTTGTTTGTCACAGGTGTATTAATCAGGGTTCTCTAGAAGAACAGAACCAATAACATTTTACATATATATGTGTATATATATATGTGTGTGTGTGTGTGTGTGTGTGTGTGTGTGTGTGTGAGAATTAGGTTAGCTTTAAAATAGTAACAATAGCAGAACCATACATGAGAGCCAAGAACTCATTAATTACTTGACCCTTGATGCTGGTTGCCTCAGTAGTCCTAATCTGGCGCTAGTAGTCAGAATGTTTCCGGGAGAGCTGCTGGTCTCTAGTTCAAGATGTAAGCTTGGATACTCTGCCTCCAATAACAGTCTGGGATCAGCACCGGCCCCAACAGTACTGATTAATTCCTGGCAAGAGGGAAGGAGGAGCCAGCGAAAGGTAAGATTTTTTTCCTTCTGCTGTATCTTTGGTATCTGGGGTGCTACCAGAAGTGCCACCTATAGTCAGGCCAGATCTCCCCACATCAGTCAAGCAATCAGGACACTTCTGGTGAGGTTACCTATTCAATGACTCTAATTTGTGTGGCAAGTACCACTGAAACCAATCATAATAACTATCAAGGTACCTGCCAAAGCCAACCAATGAATGTAGTTCTGGTTTAAATTTAAGCCTTACTGACATTTTCTTCTTCTTACATGTTGCTACCACTGTTTGGGGGAAGTTTACCAGACTTCAATGGAGGAAAGCATGTGTACCATGTGATCAAAGACTTCTCTAAAAAACCCAACACTCTGTCTTGGGGACTGTTATTGTTTCCAGCTACTGGATTTGAAAGTACAGATCAGGTTAGTGTCCTGTGGTGAGGATGGTGGTCTGACTACTTTTTCAGAGCCAAGTCTTTGATTAAGATTATGTGTAGCCTGGACTGCGAGTAGTAATGTAACTGTAGTATTTCTTTCTTTCTTTCTT
>CABHPQ010171289.1:0-12372 GCA_902168405.1 Peromyscus aztecus | reverse complement strand
CTGCCTGCCTCTGCCTCCCGAGTGCTGGGATTAAAGGCGTGCGCCACCACCGCCTGGCAAAATGTGTAGCCCATGCTGGCCTCGAACTTGTGATCCTCCTGCCTCCGCCTCCTTCAGCAAATCCTACCGGCGTGCGCCACCACTACGGGCGTATTTCTTTACTGTACTAAATGTGTATGTAACTTCCCATGATCTTCACGATGAACTCATAGCCCTATTCATTTGATAATGCTCAGATCTTTACAGGTAAGAAAACAGGTAGCATAAAGAGGCCACATTTTTCTTTCTGGTGTTATGTATCTTGTTAAGAGGCAGACATAATTGCATGCCTTTAGAGCCTATAGACGAGCATTTTATACTGCATCCTGAGTATATTAAAACATGACCTTCCCTCTTTCCTTTGGTCACTTCTCTTAGTCTTTTTTTTTCTTTTTTCTTTTTTACTCTACATTTAATGTAATTATAAAGCCTAGTAGGACATAGTCATTTTTAATTCTAGGTCAGGTGAGTCCTGTCATTAGCTCAATAGCACTTTTCAAATATCTTTATCAAAGCCATGATGTTGAGTAAGAGCCTCATGATCATGTAGCCTTGTGGAGGACACAGACACTAACAAAACTGATGTAGAAAAGTCATCTGATGCTGTACTCATTCATGGACAGGGTTCCAAGCCAGAGGAACAACTGGAAAATGAGGGATTCATGGGGATTTGTCAGCCCTGAACCAAGGCTAATGAATAGTATTCTAAATTGGAGAGAGGTGTGCTCAAAGTCAGGAGCCCAACCAAGGCTGTCAGCACAGACTATTTCCTTTCCTACAAATCAGACTTGAGTCTGAACCAGCTGGCTGTGATTCCAGGACTACATATTAGCCTATAAAGAGTGTGTAGATATAGCTGGGGGCATGGAGTTAAATGGCTCAGAAACTTTGAATGCTATCCCTGGCCAAAAATGCCCTCCTGTTCATGTCTATGGGGTGGTGAGAAAGGAGCAAACATAACTCTGAGTGTCTTTTACTACAGGGTATTATACGGGTGAGAGCGAGATAGAATGACCACCACTGCCCAGCATAAGCACAAGGTTGCTGGAAGAAGAGGATTCAGGATGGACCATCACAATAAACAAACAAACAAACAAATAAAGTGAAGCTAGCAAAATGGCTCATTATAAAAATTTGATAATGGTGACAGGAAAGAATCAAATCCTCAAAATTCTCTGAGCTCCACCTGCAGACCATGGCATACACATCTTCCCTCCAATAATAATAACAAACAAAAATAAAAAAAATATTAGCCCATTCAGCTCACAGTTTAGAAAGAGAAGCCAAGTGTCCCATGAACTATAATAATGTATTTCTGTTTTCTCAAAGCATATGCTTTTCAGTAATATGAGAATTCTAAGGGTGTGTGCTATGGATGTGGTTAAGACTTCCACTAAAGAGAAATAGAAATTATCCAGATATATTTTATTTCTATGAACATTGTGGTACTTGAGTAATGAGGTATTGACATAATGAAAGTACCTTTTCTATTGATATATATTCTTTGTACATAGTGTTGAACTGTATAAGATAATTTCTTTCAAGTATATCATATACTTGTTTATATTTGTCAAGTTCCCGTTTTCTTTTTCTGGTCCCATAATTCCTTCTAGCCTGGCTTATAGATGAATTGATAAATGGTCTTATAAATGAAACACATGGAGTCAGATATTGGGGTGAATGCTGAAAGATCAGAGAAGCAGAACAAGCCACAGCTAACCTCACCTCACCAACTTCTCAACCAATCCTGTTTCCTCAAACTGGAAGCCTCTGAGTTCTCATCCGCAATGGATCTCAGCTGAGCTGCTGCTAAAAGCTTAAAAGCCTAAAAACCCCTAGTTCCTGGTCCTCATGCCTTGTATACCTTTCTGCTTCCTGCCATCACTTTCTGGGATTAAAGGTGTGTGTCTTTCCCAAGCAAGACATGAGATCTCAAGTGCTGGTATTAAAGGTGTGAGTCACCATGCCAGGCTGCTTCCAGTGCGGCCTTGAACTCACAGAGATCCAGATGGATTTCTGTCTCCAGAATGCTAGGATTAAAGGCATGTGCTACCACTGCCTAACCTCTATGTTTAATATACTGGCTGTTCTGTTCTCTGACCCCCAGATAAGTTTATTGGGGTACACAATATATCAATCACACTGGCTAGTCTCCTCCCCCCCATCTCTCTTCTGCTTTTATATCATGATTTTGTATGTCTGTAAAGAATTTTAGGCACAATAAATTAAAGAAAGCACATGATATTTGTCCTTATAGCTTAGTGTTCTTAGTATGTAATTTCTAGTTATATCTTGAAACAGAGAACATAACCATTGTCTGTATTCATCTATCTGTTGACAGACATCTATGCTGATTCAGTAACTAGGCTATTGCTCATAATGCTGCAAGTAACATGGTTGTGCAGCCTTTCTGCGGTGTGTTGATTTGGAGTCTGGGGGTATAAACAAGTCAAATGGGGGTTCTTTGGTTAGTTTTTTGAGGACCCTCCATATTGATTGCAATGGTGATGTCACAGGTTTACATTCTCATCAGCAGTATGTAAGAGTTCTCTTTTTCCTACACCCTTACCAGTATTTAGCATTGCTTCTTTTCCTAATAATAGCCATCCTGACTAGGGTGGTTAAAAAAACCTCAATGTTTTAATTTGCATTTCCTTAATAGCTGAGGATGTTGAACCTTTTTTTTAAAGTTTTTTTTAAAATATAGATTTATTTATTTATTATGTATAGTGTTCTGTCTGCACATATCCCTGCAGGCCAGAAGAGGGCACCAGATCTCTTTACAGATGGTTGTGAGCCACCATGTGGTTGCTGGGAATTGAACTCAGGACCTTTGGAAGAACAAGCAGTGCTCTTAACCTCTGAGCCATCTCTCCAGCCCCGATGTTGAACCTTTTATCACATAGTTACTGTATATCATATTTTGAGAACTGTCTGTCCATTTTCACTAGCCTATTTATTAGTTAGGTTTTTGGTATTTAGTTTTGGGAGTTCTTATAATTTTTGTTTGTTTGTTTTTCGAGATGGGGTTTCTCTGTGTAGCTTTGCGCCTTTCCTGGATCTTGCTTTGTAGACCAGGCTGGCCTCAAACTCACAGAGATCCGCCTGCCTCTGCCTCCCGAGTGCTGGGATTAAAGGCATGTGCCACCACCGCCCGGCGGGAGTTCTTTATATAGTCTAGCTATTAATCCTCTGTCCAAGGTATAGTTAGCAAAGGGTATCTGCCCTTCTTTAGTCTTACCTTCATTCAATTAATTATATAATTTCATGTACAGAAGGTTTCTAATGTCATGTAATCTTATTTGTCAGTTCTTGGTATAATTTCCTGAGTTACTAGACTGTTTCAGAAAGCCTTTCCTTACATCTATTTCTTCTCATGTTTATGTGTAACCATTTCAGAGTTTCAAGTCTTATTTTAAGTATTTCATTCACTTTGAACTTACTTTTGTACAAGATGAGAATTAGAAATCTAGCTTTGTTCTTTCACACACCAGTGTTCATTTTCCTAGTAACATTTGTTTAAGAGGCTACCTTTTCTTCAATGTATGTTTTTCAGCATCTTTGTCAAGAACTACACCAGTGTAGTTATGTGAGTTTAATTCTAGGTCTTCCATTCTATTCCAGTCACCTACATGTCTGTTTTGATGTCAGTACCATGTTGCTTTTGTTACTGTGGCCCTATTGTATAAGTTGAAATTAAGTATGATGGTGACTCCAGTATTGTCCCTTGTCCCCATTTCTCTGACCAATCCAGAATCATTTTGGCTCTCCAGGGTATTTTGTGCTTCTGTATGTTTTTCTATCTCTGTGAAGAATGTCACTGGAATTTTAATGGGTGTTATATTGGACCCATTGTTCCCCTTTAATAATATAGACATTTTTACTGTTGGTGCCAATCCAAGACCAAGGCAGATGATGTTTACGTTTTCTGGTGTCTTGTTTTTTAATCTTCTTTCTTTTATGTTTTAAATTTTTCATCTTTTATGTCCGTTGTTATGTTTATCCCTCATTCTATTTTTAAAAAAAATTATAGTTAATGGAATTGTTTTTCTGATTTTGTTCTTAGCAGGCTTTTATTCATATAGAAAAAGCTGTTGACCTTTAAAATTGATTTTGTATCCTGTTACTTTTCTCAAAATGTTTCTTCATCATAAGAGATTTCTGGTGAAGTCTCCAGGGTCTCTGAAGTACAAGATCTTATTATCTGCAAATAAGGATGATTTGACTCCTTCCTTTCTGATTTGTATCTCTTTAATTTATTTCTCTCATCTCATTGTCTTATCTATAGCTAAGACTTGAAGCATTATAAAGAATAATACTAGAAAGAATGGACAGCCAGGCTGGAAGCTGTCCAAGGCAGAGCTGCCCTGTTACTCATGAGAGAGTTTGCCTTGTGCTTTGGCAGCAGCCACGGGACACTGGTTATGGAGAGCTGGTCCTGCCCCTCATGAGAGAGCTAGCCCTGTCCCCACTCCAGGCATACCAACGGTCTCCTCAGCTGATGGTTTCTGGAGCAGATGCAGGTGAAGAAAGACTCATTCTCCCTTAGAGCTGGGGTGGGGGTGGCACTGGACTCTAGGAATTTGACGTGCTCCAGTGAATATATGGACAACACAAAATGAACTTTCTTGTGGGAGGTATTACACAGAGGAGGGAAGGCAGACCTGGAAAGACTGGGAGGTGAGCAGGATTATTTGTGAGATTCCCAAATAATCAATAAAAAATTAAAATAAAAATAGACACCTGTTGTGGAATATTATTTTAACTGGGTAAAGATGTGTTACATTTGCTTATGCTATGGAATATTACTTTTACTGTGCAAAGGTGTGTTACATTTGTTTATGCTGCGTTTGTTTAATTATGTAAATATGTGTTACATTTGTTTTACCTTGCCTGCCTAAGGCACCTGATTGGTTTAGTAAAAAGTTGGATGGATAATAACTAGGCAGGAGAGGGACAGGCAGGGCTGGTAGGCAAAGAGAATAAGTAGGAGGAGAAATCTGGGCTCAGAAAAAAAAAAAGAAGAATGAGAGGAGAGAATGAGGGAGAAGGAAAGGGAGATGCCTGGGGCCAGCCAGGCAGCCACCAGCCAGCCAGACATGAGAAGCAGTGAAAGTAAATATACAGAAAGAAAAGGCAAAAAGCCTCGAGGCAAAAATGTAGATAAAGAGAAACAGATTAAAAATAACAACTAAGATAAGGCCGAGCATTCATAACTAATTCTGAGTCTCCGTGTCATGATTTGGGAGCTGGTTGGTGGCCCCAAAGCCTGGTACAGACACCATTTGGTGGTACCATTTGGGGAGATTCTAGAACCTTTAGGAAGTGATGTTTGCTGGATGAAGTGTGTCACTGGCTCAGGCTTTGAGAGTGGATAGCCTCTTTGACCCACGTCCAGTTCACTGTCTCTGCTTCATGCTTGTAGTTGAAAATGTGATGTGACCTCTATCTGTCATGTCTTTTCTGGAATGAAGCCCACTTGGCCATAGTGAGAGATCTTTTAAAAATTTTAGCTTAATTTTCTCTGAAATTATTGTATTGAGAATACTCCAATACATGTTTATCAGATAAACTGTCCTAGAATTTGTTCTTGTACAATTTTGATAATAAAAACCCAGAGTCAGATATCAGGGTGAAAGCTGAAAAATCAGAGAAGTAGAGCACCCAGACACTAGAAAGACTTCTTACCTCTAGGAATCCTCAGATTGAAAGAGGAGCTCAGCTCCTGTCTCCACCCTGCCTGATCACTTCCTCTCTCCTCCCAGCCATATCACTTCCTGTTTCCTCCTCCCAAGTACTGGAATCAAAGGCATGAGATCCCAAGTCCTGGGATTAAAGGTGTGTGCCACCATTGTCTGGCCTCTAGTAGCTAGCTCCACACTCTGATCTCTAGGCAAGCTTTATTTGTTAGAGCACAAACAAAGTATCACCACAGTGTTCCTTCTCTTTCTTGTCTATGAATATTGTGAAAACTATTACTCTCCATTCTTCTTTAGAGGTCTGGTTGAACTGATCCATCTGGAACTAGTCTTCTTTCTTTTTTTGTTGGGAAACTTTCACTATCACGTTAGTCTCACTACTTCTCGTAGGTCTATTTAAGTAGTTTATACTTGAGTAGTTTAATTTTAATAACTCACAAGTTTCTAGAAATGAATACATTTTAGTTCCTTGTAATTTGGTAGAATTTGTATTTTAAAGTAGTCCCTAGTAATCCTCTGAATTTGTTTGGTATCTGTTGTAATTTCTCCTTTTCCTTTCTAATTTTATTAATTTAGATTTAGTCTCCTTTTATTTGGGATAGTTTGGCTAATAATTTGCTGATCTTGTTTATCGTTTCATTAATTCTTTGCATTCTTTCCTGTTTTCGTGTCACCAATTTCTGCCCTGGTATTTATTATTTCATTGCTTCTATTGATTTGGATTTATCTTGTTCTTATTTGTCTAAGACCATTTGGTGCAGCAATGAGTTATTTATCTCATATTTCTCTAATTTTTTAAAACATTATCTTTTTTTGGAGAATGCTATGCACAAAAAACTTCCAACTCCTCCTGTGTCCCCTAAACCCCAAGTTTATGACCTCCTGTTCTTTAATTACTGTCACACACATATATCATCTTCCTTTCTTCCTTTCATCTATCTGTCTGTCTATCTATCTATCTATCTATCTATCTATCTATCTATCTATCTATCTATCTATCATCTATCTATTATCTATATCCTGCTGAGTTCATTTAGTGTTGTTCATATGTACATAGATTTAGGGCTGATCTCTTGGGATTAGATAACCTATCAGAGGGCTTACCTCTGGAAAAGAATGATACTCTCTTTTAAGCAGCCAATAATTTCCTGTAACTCTTCATCTAGAGATGGGGCTCCATGAGATTTCCTCCATTTATGTTGGCATATCAGCTGTTGCCATTATGCAGGCTTTGTTTAGGAAAGCACATTGTTTAGATTTCACTGGTACAATTTCTTGTCATATCTTGTAACAGACATTGTGATCTTCTGGTTCTTACAACTCTCTGCCCCATCTTCCATGATGCGCTATGAGTCTTATGTTTCAGAGTTGTCCTGTAGATGCATCAATTGGCTGGGCATAGAACACTCAGTTTTCCTCTGTAATTTGACCAGTTGTGGATTTCTGTGATAGTTTCCATCTGGTGCAAAAAGAATCTTCTTTTATGGGGATTGCTACTTTTATCTGTGTGGACATAAAAATAGGTATTTAGAATGGTGGGGATTACACTGGTTTAAGAAATTGGTGGTATTATATTCTCCTATAGGGTCCATGACCTCACCAGCTATAGGTAGCTGGCTATAGTTATGGCTCTAGGCAATAATTTCTTCCTGTTGAATGGGACTTAAGTCTAATTAGGTGGCTATTGGCTACCTTCAACATAAAAATCTTGGGTAGGTATTGCCATACTAATCAATGTTGTGGTTCATTAACTTTACAGCGTGGTAGGATTTTTAATTGCTTTCCTATGTTGGCAACTTGCATAACATCTTCCAATGCTGTGAAAGCTAGCTACTCTTAAAGGAAGAAGCCTTCAGATTAAATACTGTGTTTTCCAATCTTCATGAGTTTATGTATATTCTGTGATTTCTCTTAGCATTGATTTCTAATTGTACTCTATAGTCAGATAGAATATAAGAATTTATTCTAATTTTCCTGTTTGGAGACTTGCTTTATGTCATAAAATGTAGTGTATTTTAGAGATAGTTCTGTGGGCTTCCAAGAAGAATATGTATTCTTGTAGCATTTGGGACAAATATTCTGTAGCTGTCTGTTAGGCCCATTTGATATATAATGTCCTTTGCATTTAATGTTTCTTGGGTGATGATCATGTCTATTGATGAGAATAGGATGCTGAAGTCAACACTCTCGTTTTTAGGTCAGTCTGTACCTTTATACCCAGTAGTGTTTGTTTTATAAAACTGGGTACCAATATCGGTGCATGTAATTTTAGATTTGTAATATCTTAATGATTAATTGTTCCCTTATTAACTATGTAGTGACCTTGTTTATCTCTTCTGGCTAACTTTGATGTCTATATTGTCTCATTATAATTGCTACACCCACTTTTTTTGTAGTGCCATTAGCTTAGAATCTTCTTTTATATGTTGAAAAAACACCAAAACTTTATTCAAAAGAAGAATAAGCTACTAAATGGAGATATTCAATGAGTAGTACCTCTAGGTGACCACAGATAGTAGGTACTATTTGGTTTTATTTTATTTTTGAAATTATAATATAATTACTGCATTTCTCCCTTCCCTTTCCTCCTTCCAAATCCTCCTGTATACCCCTCCCCACTCTCCTTCAAATTCATGACTCCTTTTAAGAAACTAATTGTTATTGTATGCATAAATGAGTATATAAACACATACTCCTAAATAGAACCTGTTCAGTTCATATAATGATACCTATATTAAAGTTTTCAGGGCTTATCATTTGGCACTGGACAGCCAGTTGATACACTTTTCTCTGGAGAAGACCACTTTGCCTTGCCCATTTCCAGCTTTCCTCATTGTCTATAGTATAGTGATATTTTATTTGTACTCAAATGTGATTTGTATGTTAATAAATAAAGTTGCCCAGGGTCAGAGCTATTAGCAAGCCATAGTGAAAGCTGGGCGGTGGTGGTGCATGCCTTTAATCCCAGCACTTGGTAGGCAGAGCTAGGTAGATCTCTGTGTGTTCAAGAATACAGCCAGCATTGGAGACACACGCCTTTAATCTCAATACCAACCATAGAAGACCTAGAGGTCAGTACAGACAGGCAGTGACTAGGAGGTCATGTGGTTGAGTTTACAACCAATGAGAAGGCAGAACAGAAACGCTATAAAAAAAGGCAGACACAGGAAGTAGGTCTCTTTCAGAGAGGTACAGCAACAGCAACAGGACGGATAACGTTTTTAGCTCTTAGCTATTGTTCTGACCTCTTGGCTTTCATCTTTGTATTGGCTTTGTGTTTCTTATCTAATAAGACGGTTGGTTACATCTACACTATAGTTTTTTTGTTTTTGTTTTTGTAGTGTTGAGGTCTTATGGGCTTTTCCCTGTCCACTTTGGCATGTTCATTGGTGCCATCCTTGTTAAGCTCATATTTGGGAATTCATACTGATGATACTTTAGTATAGCCTCTGATGTTACTAGGAGACATAATCTCACAGAAAACTCCTTGATCTTATAGTCTTTCCACCCCCTCTTCCACAGTGTTCTCTAAGCCTTAGGGGCAGGAGTGTTTTGTACACGTGTCCATTGGAGCTGGCATCCAAAACCAGTATTTTGACTAATTGTGGTTTTCTGTAATGGTCTCTTACTGTTGCAAAGAGAAGTTTCCTTGATGCAGGGTGAAGACTACACTTATCTGTGAGTACAAGAACAAATGTTTATAGATGGTTGTTAAGGATTATGTTGGTTTAGCAATTAGGGGTTATAGACTCTTCTCCAATAACTTCATTAGTGCTGAGTAGTTAGCTAGGTTTCCAATACCAGGCTGATTTCCCTTTTACTGAGTGGGTCTTAATCCAGTTAGAGAGCTGTTGGTTACTGCCAAGGTGTGTGTGCCACTACTGCACCAGTAGGGTTATGGTGTTGTGCTGGTTATTGTTGTGGTTAATAGACATCATAACTGAGTAGGACTAGTGGTTCCTTCCTTCCTTTGGAAGCCTGAGTGATGCCTTCTGGTACCATGAAAGTTAGTCCTCAAAGAATGGACATTAAGGTCAGGTCCAGTTTAGGGGTCTCTGGTCCCAGTCTCTGAAGTATATGTTGTCTTCAGCAATAGGGACTTATTTCTACCCACAAAGGCAACCAAGGGCAACAACAATACCTTATATATTTTGGAGGGTTTCTGGGACAGTCTTGACCAACAACTCAAAAGAGGGCATCTCATGTTTGATACTGGGATTTTTGTTAGGTGTTTTTTGATTCTTTGAGGGAGCACCATCATCCTAGATGAAAAATGTTCATTAAAACTACATATGCATTGAATCTTTACTATGATTGCTTTTGGTAAGATTGCCATCATAGAGCCTTCATCCAGTTACTGGTGGAAGCAGATGCAGAGATTCATGGCCAGGTGCCAGGCCGAGCTCCAGGAATCCAACTGATGAGAGAGAGGAAGGATTTTATACGCAAGGGACACTGAGATCATGATGGGAAAACATACAGAGATGACCAGCCACACTAGTGGAAACCCATGAACTGTGGACCAATAGCTGTGGAGCTTCCATAGGACTGGACTGGGCCCTCTGGATAGGCGAGACAGTGTTTAGCTTGAACTGTTTAGGGGACCCCCAGTAAGGGGGATCGGGATCCATCCCTGGTGCATGAGCAGGCTTTTTGGAGCCCAATGCCTAAGGTGTGACACCTTGTGCAGCCTTGGTACATGGGGGGAGGCTTGGACCTGCCTCAACTGAATGTGCCAGGCTCTGCTGACTCCCCATGGGAGACTTTGACTTGGAGGAGGTGGGAATGGGGGTTGGGTTTGGGGGGAGGGAGGAGGGAGGTATCTGTGGTTGGTATGTAAGATGAATAGAAAATTTTTTAATAATAATAATAATACCTACATATGCATATTTACTCATAGAATTATGTGTATTCTAGATTATTTTGGTAAGTTAATAGTATAATTCTTTTTCAGATATCCCTACTGTTCTTTTACCCTTCTTTTACTTTCTTTTGTATTTACTTTCCTACTCTTCCCTAAAGAGCTCCCCTTTTCCCATTTCCCCTATCAGACCTCTCGTACTATTCTATTCTCGTACTCCACTATTCTCTCCTCTTTCTTCTGTGTTTATATACCTCCACTCCTTAAAGAGCCCCCCTTTCCAATTTTCCTGATCAGATAACTTATGCCTTGCTATTCTCTCTGTTACTCCCAAATCTTCCTATTCTGGCAATGGTCCCATTTTCCTTTCCTGGTTTCTGAAGTTACTACAGGATATGTACTAACATCTGAAGATTTGGAGCTAGAAGTCTCCAAGAAGAGAGAACATGCGATATTAGTCTTTCTGGGTCTGGGTTACCTCATTCAATATGATCTTCTCTAAACCCATTCATTTACCTGTAAAATTTGTGGTTTCATTTTTCTTTACAGCTGAAAATATTCCCTAGTATATATTCCACATTTTCATTACCTGTTTGTTGGTTGTAGGACATTTAAGTTGTTTCCATTTCCTACCTATTGTTAATAGAGAAGCAATGAATGTGTCTGAGTAGATATTTGTTGAGTAATTTAGAATATCTTTTTCCATCCTTTTACCCTAAAGCTGTGTTTGATTTGTCGTTGAGGCAGCAAAAGCTCTGTCCTATTAAATCAATCTACTAGGATATTCACTTGATTGGAGAATTCAGACAATTAACATCCAGAGTTGTTACTGAACAGCGTGCATCAATTCCTGTTATTTTGTTATCTAGTGCTTTTCTAACTGTAGTCTGCGTCTTTACTGCCCTCGTGTTGTTTATTCTTCCCAACGGACTCGTGGTTGTGACCTCTGAGAAAACTAATCAACAACAACAACAAAGGGTGTGGAGAGATGGCTCAACAGTTAAGTGTGTGTACTGCTTTTTGTAGAAGACTTAAGTTTAGTTCCCAGCACCCATCCTGGGTTGCTCCTACTGCAAGGAATCCAGTGTCTCTGGCTACTGTGGGCATCTGAACTCACCTGTATATGCAAATACACAGGTGCATATACATATGTAATTTGAACTAAAAAAGGAGAAACAAAGCAAGGCAAAACTCATCAACGAAATTGACATTAGATATCAAATAAAAAAAAAAACACGAATGTAAAGGAAAGAGAGCTGAACCAGGGTTGTTTCTTGTCTGGATGCTGGTTCCAGCTTCTACCTTTGGGTGATCACTGATGCTGGTCATGCCTCTGAGCATCCCTTCCTGGGGTTGCAACATGTGAGTACAGTTTGCACCTAGGTGTTCCACTCCAGACCACGGTTCAGGTCAGAGTTCCACCTTGTTGAGCACCACCTAATTCTTAATCAGAGTTTAGAGCTTGTCTATAAGTATTCAACAGCCCAGGTTTCAGAGTATCGTTCCTTGTGACACTTGCTCTGGGATTCAGGGAGAGAATTCTGCCTCTGGATTCTTAAACTGATTGACTCAGGAGGGGTTTTTAAAAAACAGTTTTCCTTGTGTCTTTTCCCTTTGTTGTTGTGCGTGCTCTCTCACTCCTTTTCACTCCCCCCATCTTTGCTCCTTAAAGTGTCTGTTTCTGAAAGTGCAGTGCATGTTTTCTGAGACTCTATCTTAAGCTATGGTTCTGACCTTCCCCAGTTACTCTCCCTGGGAGAAGAGGGTTTTTTT
>CABHPQ010171288.1:0-26239 GCA_902168405.1 Peromyscus aztecus | reverse complement strand
AGTGCTTCTTCCTTCCTGGGTTTTTGCATTTCTGTTAGCTGCCTGTTCCTCCCTTCCCGGCATCTTTACCCTCTTTCCTGCCCTTTAGCGGTTCCCACTCGGGCTCCTCCTTTTGTCCTCGGGGAGTGGCCTCCCCCCTCCTTCCCCTCCCCCTGGAGTAGGGCCCAAACTAGGCACCGAGCAACTGCCTTGGCTAAACCATTCCCTGGACAGCCCCGGCACACAGCACCACAGCCACGGTGAACTAGCCAGCGGCCTCCCTTTCAGCCTTCTAGGAGGGAGTCTGTGCCACCCACTGGGCAATTCACCCAGTCATCTTCTCTAATGAGATTTCTGACCAGACACCCAAACAGGACAAAACTCCCCAGGAGAGGAAGCAGTCTGGGCTGAAGTCTGTGATTGCATCAGGGGCCTGGGTCAACCTCCTGGGCTATCTCTGGTGCCCCCTGCTGGGGAAAAGCTGGATGCAAGGAAACAGGAATCCCTGGGTACCGGCTACAATCGCCGCTCTCCAGCATCTGAGGCTTGGGAAGAATTCTCATGCCAAAGCAAGAATGTGGAGCGATGAGGACTATCCAGTCATTTGTAAAGTCCCAGCTGTGGGACTTCGAGGATCATTTTTAAAAGACCAGCCTCCCTGTTCTGCACTCCAGCGAAGCCAGTGAAAGACCCTCGGTCAGGATTAGGCAGAGGATGAGGAGGACCAGAGACCTTGGTCACGTCCTCTGTGACAGCACCGCCTCCATCCTGCCCTCCTCAGGGCCATCTCTTGCCTCCCCAAGGGTCAGGGAGCTTTTACGAAGCAAAGAGAGCAGAAGGAAAGAGGTGATTACAGCTGTGGGTTCAGCTGCTGCCAGCCCCGGAGCCTCATCCCATGTCAACGATGAGGCAAGTGTGAAAAATGGAGCGTAATAGAGACGTCACAAGATCTCCCAGGCCCTCAACCGAGAACCACCTTGCTGTCCATCCAGCTGGAAGTGCCAGTGGCTGATGAAGCATGCCTGCCCGGCTCACTGCTCTTCAGAAGAGGCATACATCTCCCTGGGGTCCTGTGTGTGCATGCATGTGTGTGTGTGTGTGTGTGTGTGTGTGTGTGTGTGCGCGCGAAGATAGCTTTGCAAGCTGTGAGGCACCCTGGCTTTGGGGGTCCAAACTAGCCAGCTTTCCCTTCTGGATCTGCTGGCCTAATTCCCAGCTGCAGCTGCCTGCCACCTTGGGTCCCCCTCCCCAAGGCAATCTCCCTGCATATTTGGCGGTGTGGAAAGGAGGGGCTGAGGGAAAGGGAGAGAGAGAGAGAGAAGCAGAGAAGGGACTCTGGCTAATCTGATGTGGATGATCGGAAAGGCTTCCCAGCGCCAGTGCCCTCTGCCATCAACTCTCCAGGGGATTTTTTTCGGTGCCACACACTCTTCTGCCTTTGTCTCCTTAAGAAAGTTAAACCTAGATACACAAACACACATACAAACCACCAGGAAAGAAAAAAAAAAAAATCAGCAGGAGCAGGCAGGCGAGCACGCGCGCACGGGCTCAGCTCTGTCCTGGAGGAAGAGCGGCGGCGCAGGCAGAGAGACGCTGGGGTTGGCAGTGACCCAGACTGAGGTCTCCTGGCCCCCCCCAGGAGCCTCCTTCATGGACCCAGAGATCGCCAGAGGGGCTGCATCAGTGTAGGATGGGCAACTGCGTCAAGTCCCCACTGAGAAACCTCTCGAGAAAGGTATGTTTGCGGGGCGCCCAAGTCCTGGTTGCTGGGGTCGGGGGGCATCTTGCTGCCCGCCCGCAGAGGGCATGGAGTGGGTGGGCATCTGATGCTCGCTACCCTTTCTAGGGTGTCTGCCCAGGGTTGTGTCCCTGTTCCAACTTCAAGATACCCTCCCTTAGCAGATTCTTGCGTCCTAGGCAGGCTCTGAACTAAAGTTAGGGCTTAAAGCTGCCTTGGGTGGGGGTTGAGGGGCGGCAGGGTCCGGGAAGGCCATATTTGGGATTCACACAAGAGCTAGGAAAGAAATCATGTGACTTTGGGACTTCTGGGGTGTAACATGAAAGTGTGGATTCATAGGCTGTCAGTGTATAGCCATCCTAGAGCCTTAAAGAATCAGACATCCTTCAGGGGCAGGCCTGGGGGCTCGTAAGGGGGGTCTGTGCTCTTTGCTGGTACTCTCTAAGCCTTCAAAAACTGGGGGCTTGAAGGAACCTCATTAACCAAGCACATTTCTCCTTTTGCTTCTATCCACAACCATTCTTGAGTCAGGTGTGAGTGTGTCAAAGAACCAGGTCTTAGGGACGAGGGTGGCTTCTTTTGAGAAATAGCGTGCCCAAGAGATATGTGGGTCAGGAGTGTACCTGAGTGTCACTTTCCTGAGTGGATTTATTGCTTATATGCTAGGACAATATCCTTTTGCAAGAATTCCTTTGGGGGAGCGAGGGTTCTCCCCTCTGTCGTCTTTAGGAAGGTCTGGGTCGCATCTGCAGCGGGTTCGTTTCAGGTGGGCTTTGCCTAGACTGCCCGCCCTCTGCAGTCAGGTCGCAGACCCAGGCGGCAAAGAAGAAGACATGACTGATAAAGATATCTGCCTCCCGGGTTTTCATTTTCCAAATAAGAAATGATTGCCAATTGAGGGGGCGGGGAATGGAGGGTCAGGTGACTTGTGTAAGGTTTTTGGATTGGTTGATGGAGCCTTCACTCAGGTCCCATCCCCTCTTTCCCATTAGGTTTCTGACCTCTCAATTTAGGACACTTGGGGCTTTTTAGCCTGTCGCCCTCCTCATTTGGCTAAGCTGCTCACATCAAATTCCATTTAATCTTCGCTGTTCCTTGGATTGCTGGGAGGCCTGGCATTTCTGTTGTGTATCCCCAGTGCCTCACAGTCTGTCCTTGTCTTGGAGGAGGCTTCTGCCTCTTAGAGAGGTGGTTTGGGGAGGCAAGACACCGATCTGAATTAGAGAGGATCACAGGCAAGCATCGACGTAAATGCTCCTAAGCTTGGGGAGGTGAATTGAAGAACGAGCCCTCTCCTCCGTCTCCTCCGACCATCTTCCCTCCCACAGCGGAGCTTAAGTCAGAGCACACAGGTCTTCTCTTTTGGGCCATGTGATCTTGGACAAATTACTGGACTTTCTGTGACTTAGTCCCTTGGTCCATCAATCATTAAGGAGTGCTAATATCTACTTTCCTCTTCCAACGTGTGTGTGTATTAACGGGGAGCAACCCCAGAGCCTTACACATCCCCCAGGCCGGATGTGTAGCCTTTGTTGTTGTTGCTTTGTTCTACCTTTTAGAAATCGGGCTTATGCTGGAAGCTACGCCTCAGCAGCTTGCGTACTGGGATTACAGGTGTGAGGCAATACAGCTGGCTGCTAAGACTTAACTCTTTTCTTTTTTTTCTTTCTTTTTCTTTTTAGACAAGGTCTCACTGTGTGGCCGTGACTGGCCTGGAATTCTCTAGGTAAACTAGGCTGGCCCCAAACTCCAAGATCCCCTGACTCTGCCTCCGAAGTGCTAGGATCAAACGTGTGCATCACCACACCCAGTCCCTAATATTTAATGCTCAAAACGATTGTGTGCTGTGCACAGTGCCAAAAGTGTGTAGTACCGGATACATGTTAAGATTTCATCAGAGATAGAGGGTGGAGTAGAAAATTGGGAAAGATGGGGATGGTTACCCCTGCTCTCAGGTTTTATGTTTCGTTGTTGCTGCTTGTTTATTGTTTTGTTTTGTTTTTGAGGTGAGGCCTCTGTTGGTAGCCCAGGCTGGCCTGGAACTCAAGATCCTCCTGGCTTAGCTGCCGCAGGTTGGAAATACCGTATAGGCATGAGCCACCATACCCAGGCGGAGCTTGTTACCCAGAGCCTGGTACATGCTAAGCCTCCGTCTCTACCACCGAGCCACGGTGCATGCAGCCGGCGAGGGTCCAGGTCCACGGGATAAGTGATCTTAAATCTTCGGAGTTATTTCTTTTTCTGGGTTATTTGCAACATATCAGACATCTGCCATCTCACTTGCTCTTTTCCATCAAATAGTCCTCTTGGCTAGTTGGCAGGGAAGGGAGCTGGATTCAGAGATAAGGGTTTCCGAGGTCACTCCGTCGCTAGCCAGTAGAGCTGGGATTTAGAGCCTGCACAGTGTAAAGTCGGAGCTGGTGTTTTATGTGTGCTTTTCCTTTCTCCCACTGCCAGAAACGTTATTCATGAATTCCCAAATATGACCTTCGAGATCGTCTAGTCCAGCTCCCTACTCCGTGCAGCAAAATGTCCTCTTCCCATCTCATTAAGCCTATGCCCTTCAAACTCTCCCTGGCCGTGAGCAGAGGGGGGGAGTTTTGACCTGTGTGCCCTCGGCCAGCTTGCATTGTTAGGGAGCCAGAGGTCATGGTGTTCCCTAATAGGCTGGCCTCTCCTGGTTCCAGGCCAGACATTATTGGCCTCTGGCTCAGCCTCTTGACTGGAAGCCGAGGAGCTGGACATGGGGATAGGTAGCCTGCTTCAGGCCCTGAACTGGGCAGGACCAGCCTGTCAGGTGCCATCATGGCTGACTGGGGAAGAATGGCTGCCTCCCGGGGCAACTGGGTGCCAGGCAGAGTTATAATCAAGAGAGGCAGTGGAAATTCCCCAGCCGCCGCTGGTTCCTTCTTCGTGGGAGCAAATTCCTCTCCATCCTTCTCATTTCTTGGCTGATTGGCAGATGTTCCCCCACATCCTCTGGAGCCAGAAGTAAATGCCTTCTGGCACCCAACATCTCTTAACTTGCTCTACCAACATCATCCTTGTCACCACCACCATCATCATCGCCGTAACCACGGCAACTTCATTCATTTGGCTCTTACTGTGTTCTAAACACTGTGCGGAGCACTTGATGGGCAGTAGCTCACTCGTTACTCACAAGAACCTTGCGGATACAGATGATGACGCCCCCCCCCCCACCATGTGCGGAGGATGCTGGGGCACAGGGGATGAACAGAGCTGCGCAAGGTCACTCACAGAGCGGGCAAGACGGTGTCCGCAGCCGCCACATTAAACCCTCTTCGGATCCTGTGTCACCTGCTGCTGCCTCCTTCTTGGACTGTGCTTCTCCTGAGCCAACATGTGTGAGATTCAGCCAGAAACGGAAAGTCTGCTTTTCCACAAACATCTCCAGTGAGATTGCTTCCTGGAGTTAGCCCCCATCCCACCCCCACCCCCCATCTAGTCCCGGGCTTCTCTTGGACTCCTTCTTAGAAGGGGAGTCTCTCTTTTCTTTACTAGTTCCAGCATAGGTTCAGAGGTGTGAGCGAATGGAGCCAAGATTCAAGCTAGAGTGAGCCTTGGTCTGTCCGACATCCCTCGTGTTCAGAGATTTCCTACAACCGCCCCTTGAGCCTTGGTCTGAGACATTGCGTCTCCTTTGAGGAACTGACATCCTGTTCCTCCCTCTCTAGGTCTGGAAGGGGCTTAGGGTGTTAGAAGGGGTTGGAATTGAGTCTCCATCAACAGCCCCTTTAGAGGAGGGCTTAGGGAAGAAGCATGAGAGGACAGGAGAAGAGAGGGTCCTCTGGGACGGGCTGCCCCGTCTACACGTGACCTTTGCTCAGCTAGTGGCAGCTAGTTGGAAGAGGGCTGGATGGGACAGAGAGAATATAGCCCTGTGTGTCTCAGACAGATAGTTCTCTTGGGAGTCCGGCTACCCTGCCTGTCCTTGGGGAAGTTCTGCTACAGACTTCCACACTGAAGAGCAGCTGTCCCTTGCAGGGCTGGGGCTTGGATTCTTGAGAGGCACCGGCATGCTGGGAGGCCTGGGTCCAGCCATATGTTGTGTCTGGGCACGGGAAGGTCTGTGGGGCAGTGCTGACTTTTTATAACTGTGGGAATCTGTGGGGAGGACGAAAGCCTGGCCGGGGCCTGAGAGCGCAGCTATATTCGGTCAGCTGGCGAGGCCCCAGCCTCAGCCTCTTAGAGGTCAGGCAGGCCAAGCCAGCCTGGGCATGGAGCCAGGGAAAGAGGGAGGGTAGGCAAGGGAAATTGCTGGAAGACTGCCCAGCCATGCTGTCATGAGCAGGTGGAATCCGGGTACAGGTGGGTCTTGTCTGACCCACCGGTGCTTTCAACCAGGTTTGGCACCTGTGGGCAGTAAGTAGAACCACCCATTTAGCGTGGGCACACAGCACCCATTTGCCCCCCCACCCCCGTCCTCACCTCTCACAGCCTACCTGCCTCATTTGTCAGCGATGGCATCTACCTTTGTGACCTTTAGTCAGCAGACTCGAGGAGCCTATTCTCGGTGTAACCAGCTCTGCACACCCTCTGGGCCTTCCAGTGTGGGGGGGAGGGTCCAGCTGGGGCAGGGTCTGAGTCCATGAGAAAGCTGGGAAGACAGGATGTAGGTCTGAGGGTTGAGTTGAGACACTGGGAACACTTGGGGGAAGGACATGTTTCTGTGAGGCACTCCGAGTGAGGGCAGAAGCCTCTCTCTCTGTCTGCATGCACCCTGTGTATACGTGTGTGTGCGTGTGCTTGCACATATGTGCGCGCGAGCCCGTGCGTGAGAACACCCTACTTCAAGCATCATCTCTATAGAACGCTCCATGGGACAACTCTTTCAGCCAAGGATTGGCGTCTCCATCTGTTGGATCAATTATATACTGTCCTTGTCCATGCTAACGCTCTCAGAACTTCGCCATGTGACTCTCAAGGATCTCCTAGAATCGCCAGCCAGGCCGGGGCTGGGAGGATCCAGATGAACAGGGAGGTGACACCTCACCTCTCTTTTTATTTGCTTGGTGTTGGCTGAAGATGCGCCAGGAGGAGAAGACCAGCTACATGGTGGTGCAGACCAGTGAGGAGGGACTGGCCGCCGGCGGCGAGCTTCCGGGACCACTCATGATGCTGGCCCAGAACTGCGCCGTCATGCACAACCTGCTGGGTCCCGCCTGCATTTTCCTTCGAAAGGGTTTTGCTGAGAACAGACAGCCTGTACGTAAGTTGGCCCAGTGCCGCCAGCCAAGCCTGGCTTCACAGGGCATGAGGGGGAGGCTGGGGGAGAAAAGGGGCCCTCTGCACAGCAGGCCCTGCCTTCAAACACCCAACTTATGAATCTGGTTCTTGAAGTCTCCCACTCACGGCTCCAAAGTGAGTTTGTATCAACCGGCAAGAAATAATTCAAGCAGGGGGCTGGAAAGATGGCTTAATGGTTAAGAGTACTGGCTGTTCTTCCCAAGGACCTGAGTTTGGTTCCTAGCACACACTTGGTGGCTAACAACCGTCTGTGACTCCAGTCCCAGGGGATCTGATGCCCTCTTCTGACCTCCATGGGCATCAGGCATGTACATCATACACTCAGACAAAAATAAAATAAGTGTAAATAAAAGGTTTTTGGGGGTTTTTTGTTTTTGTTTTTGTTTTGTTTTGTTTTTGGAGACAGGTTTCTCTGTGTAGCTTTGTGCCTTTCCTGAAACTCACTTTGGAGACCAGGCTGGCCTCGAACTCACAGAGATTCGCCTGCCTCTGCCTCCTGAGTGCTGGGATTAAAGTCATGTGCCACCGCAGCCTGGCTGGTAAATAAAAGTTTTTAAAACAAAATAATAAGAGCAGAGGCTGGGGAGATGGTATTGATTTAGTTCCCATCACCCACTAACACGCTGAGCATGGTGATGGGTGCTTGTATATCCAGTGCTGAGGAGTCAGAGACAGGGGCTCCAGTGCTGGGGCTCACTCACCAGCCAAAAGCCAGTGAACCCCAGGCCCCAGTGAGAGGCCTTGTCTCCAAACGTAAGGTGGATGGGGCAGGGCACAGGCTGGTGAGATGGTTCAGTGGTACTACTCTTTCAGAGGACCTGAGTTCCGTTCCCAGTACCCACATCAGACAGCTCACAACTGACTAACACCAGCTCTGTGGAGATCTGATGCCATCTTCTGGCCTCCAAGGGCACCTGCACTCATGTGTGTGCACACACCCCATAAAACAAACAAACAAACAAAACAAACAAAAAGAGGTAGAAGACTAAGGAACAACATCCAAGGTTGAGGTTGACCCCTGTTCTCCACATGCACACTACTCATATGTAAGCATACATACCCCTGCACACACACACACCCCTACACACACACCTGCACACACATACCGGCACATACACCACTACACACACACCTGCACACAGACACTTGCACACACACCCCTATACACATACCCCTACACACACATACCCACACATACACCCCTACACACACACACACACACTTGCACACATACCTACACACCCAACCCTACACACCCACACCTATACATACATCTCTGCACACACACCTCTATACACATACCTACACATACACCCCTGCGCACACACCTACACTCCTGGAGCTCGCTCTGTAGACCAGACTGGCCTTGAACTCACAGAGACTCACCTGGCTCTGCCTCTGGAGTGCTGGGATTAAAGGCATGCGCCACCACCACCCAGCTATGAACAGAATTATTAATTTTTATTTTATTTTAATTAAAAGCTCTGTTTTTGCTGAGGATTGAGCTGGGGTCTTGTATTTACAAAACATGTGTTCTATCCTGAACTATACCCCAGCCCTCCAATTCAAATGTAAGTAACCACGTGTGGCTACTGTACTGAACAGCCTCCTGAGGTGTCTGAGCTGTCACAGAGAAGCAGGTAATGAGAATGTTATGGATATGAACATTTGTAGATTGCACTGATTAAATTTCAGATGCTAAATACTTGCCTTGAGGAACGCACACAAAGGCCCTATGAGGTAGGTACTGGCATGGAGCCATGTTACAGATGAGGAGGCTGGCGTAGCGAACAGGAGTGATCCTCAGCTAGGAGGCAGCAGCTACTAGTTTTGCCCCTGGGTCTGCCTGACTCTAGGTTCTGGGGGCTTCTGTCTGCACAAACCAGGAAGGAACTATGTATGTCCCCAACGCTGCCCGCTCCCCACCCCCACCCCCACCCCGGATTAGTGCGTGTATCAGTGTGTAACCCTAACTACTCCAGACACAACACATGTTCCTCCACGGCCCTGTCTGGGGTTGGGGGGCATTGAGTGAGCCTGAGAACAGCCACCAGGGCTGTTGTTGCAGGCTCACCATGAGGCAGTGAGTGCCTCACTTTGCCTCTCCTTGGAATCTGGGTGGATTCCACAGAGTGGAAGGGTCTGCAGTGTGCACTTCCTTCCCAGACCTGCAGAACGCGGCCTGGAAGAGCAGCAAGCCGCTTAGGGGCTGAGATGGGAGAGGCCCAATTCTAGTGAAGTAGCTTGTCCCACCAAGGAAACTTTGCATACTTGTGTACATATGCGTACATCCAGTTCCCTGTTTCCTTGGGGCCCCACAGTTGGGGATTCAAGCAACAGTAGATCAAGAAATAATTTTATTTATTTATTTTCGAGACAGGGTTTCTCTGTGGAACAGCCCTGGCTGTCCTGGAACTTACTCTGTAGACTAGGCTGACCTCGAACTCGGAGATCTGCCTGTCTCTGCCTCTGGGATTAAAGGCGTGCTCCACCACTGCCCGTAAGAAATAGTATTTTTAAAACTGGCATCTGAGGCTGCTGAGATGGTAAAGGTGCTTGCTGCCAAGTCTGATGACCTGAGTTCGACCCTCAAACTCACAAGGTCGAAGGCAAAAATTGACTCCTGTAAGTTATCTTCTGACCTACACGCACGCACACACACACACACACACACCACAAATAAATTGAAAACCTTTCATCTGGGGCTGGAGAGATAGCTCAGTGGTTAAGAGCACTTGCTGTCCTTGCAGAGGACCTGAGTTCAGTTCCCAAAACTCAGCTGAGGCTCACAACTGTCTGTAACTCCAGTTTCGGAGGATCTGATGTCCTCTTCTGGCCTCTTAGGGCACCAGGCCTGCAGGTGGTGCTCAGACACACGTGCAGGAGAAACACTCACACACATCAAATAAAAATAAATCTTTAGGGCTGGAGAGGTGGCTCAGTGGTTAAGAGCGCTGACTATTCTTCCAGAGGTCCTGAGTTCAATTCCCAGCAACCACATGGTGGCTCACAACCATCTGTAATGAGATCTGGTGCCCTTTTCTGGCCTGCAGGAATATATGCAAACAGAACACTGTAAACATGATAAATAAATAAATCTTTTAAAAAATAATAAATCTTTAAAAAATTTTAGGGTAAAAGATAAAACCTTGTCCCTGCACTGAAAAACACACAGATTATTTTTTTTTGTCCTTATTTTCTAAACAATACAACACAGCAACTATTTGCATAGCATTTGCATCATATAAATAGAATAAGTCATCTCGAGATGATTTGAAGTGTACCGGAGGAGGTATGTAAATCATATGCAAATAGCATGCCATTTTATGTAAAGGACTTGAGCGTCTTTGGATTTTGGCATGCCTGCGGTTTCCTGAATCAGTCCCCCACTGATAGTAAGGGGTGACTACTCTCGCTTATTTTCACTTGCTGGTGCTAGGGTATGTGGAAATACGTCTTTTTGGCCACCCGAGAATGTCCAGGAACGCGGGTTTCTGTCTGGGGTCAGGAGTGACCTTTGGGCCACAGACGCTCTGCCAACCTTTTAAGGGAAAATCCTTGCGGCACTGTCATGGAGACGGCACTCCCTGCAAGGAACTCTTTGCCCTCAGCTGGAAATGCCCCCCTGGGAGGACCCGGGAAGTCTGTAGCCTGCTCAATCCAAACTCACGCACACTTTGAACAGCAACACAACCCTTTCCTTTGGACAGGATCCTCAGACTGGGTGCCTGTTTCTGGGAGCCATTGTCTCCACACACCATGTCTCCACCCTTCTTGGCCCCACTGACTGAAACCTTTGTGCCCAGCCTAGATGCCTCGTACTCACTAGAGCGTTCCTATACGTCTGCGTTAATGGGTCTCTGTCCCTGCTCTGAGCCTCCTCAGGGTCCCAGATCTGCCTCGTACTCTTCCCATCTGAAGGCAGAGAGCTGGAACATGGGCGCCCGCCCGCCCGAATCTGTTCTGTACCTGTCTGCCTCCTTTCACGGCAGGCCTGGGGTGATGGCTATCACCATCAGGGCCCTTCCCCAGGTTTCCCTAAATTTGCTTTTTGGAGACTTCTCTGGTACCAGTTTTAATGCCAAGTTTCTATGGTTCCCTGTAGAGATATGGACCCTGCTGGAGGTTGCAGATACGTGCTTTGGACATTGACAGCCCCAGGTCTTATGCTGTGTCCTATAATGGGCAGGGTGTAGGCATGGGGTCACATTTGGGGAAGGTGGGGGCAGTACCCAGGATGCAGGACACAGCTCCAATTCTTCCTCACATAGCCTGAATCTTCCTTTCTCTTTCTGGGGCTGCCTATGTGGTCCCTGCCTGGTTGCCTCCTGTGGTCCCCAATCTCCCATTGCCCTGTAGGCTTCTGATGCCTGGCTCCTCCTGGTGTCCTTGGGTGGTGACTTCCCCTGGCCCTGTTTTATTTACAGGTTTTTGCCTCTGGACCAGCTTTGTTCCCAGCTTCTTCTTGTGTCTGGAGAAGGGTGCAGTGCTTTGGTGGCCTAGTTTCTGTGGGGACTTTTGGGTTCGGGGCTCCTCTGTCAACACTCCTCTGTGACTCTAAGACTTGGGGACTGCATCTTTCCCCCTCAAGGTCCAGAGAGACCTCTGCTCAGGTCCTATCACTTCCCACCTAGAGCCTGCTGCCACTTGGATGGCCCCCATTGGATGGGCATAGTGTGAATTCTAGGTCCCTTGCCACTGCTAATGTGACATGTTCTCTTGTTTCAGGACAGATCACTGCGACCAGAAGAGATCGAAGGTAAGGTCAAGCTCCCAGGGGAAAGGGCTGCTTAGCTGCACAGGAAGGTGTGGGTGGGTTTTGTTTTGGTTTTGGTTTTCCGAGATAGGGTTTCTCTGTGTAGCCTTGGCTGTTCTGGAACTCGCTCTGTAGACCAGTCTGGTCTCGAACTCATGCAGATTCTCCCATGCTTCTGCCTCCCGAGTGCTGGGACTAAAGGCATGTGCCACCACGCCCAGCTGGTTTGGTATTTTGAGACAGGGTTTCTCTACATAGTCCTGGCTGTCTTGCAACTCACTCTGTAGAGCAGTAGGCCAGCCTTGAACTCACGGAGACCCACGTGCCTCTAGGTGTTGGTGGGAAGAGTCCCTGGCCCAAAACAGGACACACTGGGCAAACAGGAGCCCTAGAGGACTCCAGGGTCTACTTCCCTGTGCTGGCCCGGGGCTGTCTTTGCCTGAGATGTTCTTTGGGTCCTCTCTCTGACCACATCTACCCCTACTCACTTCCCCAGAGCTCCGAGAGGCCTTCCGAGAATTCGACAAGGACAAGGATGGTTACATCAACTGCCGGGACCTGGGGAACTGCATGCGTACCATGGGCTATATGCCCACCGAGATGGAACTCATTGAGCTGTCCCAGCAGATCAACATGAACTGTGAGTCCCTGTCCTCCGGGTCACACAGGCCTGGGGCCAACTTCTGTATCCAGCTCTGTGGTCCAGTTCAGACCACTTGTCCTCTGAGCCTCAGTTTCCTCCCGTGTGAACAGGGTTGTAATGAGACAGTAGAAAGGAGTTAGGGTATAGGTGAATAACAACCCAAAACGTGGCTCACAGTAAGAAGTCAGGGGATGGTGTTAGCATTATGAAGTCCTCTGTCTTTATCTGGGTTCTCCAGAAACAGGGATCTGGGTTCAAAGGCATCTATTAAGTAAGGAGAGTGCAGGAAGGGGAGGGACATGGGGAGGGAAGGGGCCCACACAGGGTAGACTCACACCTGCTGCCACAGGAGGCAATGGAGTGTCAGCCCACTCAAGAAGCTGATATAGAATAGGCACTGAGGCAGAGGATGTAGCTCACTTGATAGAGCGCTTGTCTAGCATGTTCAACGCCCTGGGTTTGGTCCTCAGGAATGCATATGATTTGACTAGAGGGATCTTCGTGTCTCCACCTCCCCAGTGCTGAGGGCACAGGTACACAGACTGCCACAGTCAGCACTCGGGACATGGAGAGAGAGGATCAGTTCTAGATGGGGGCTGGAGAGATGGTCCAGCAGTTAAAGGTACGGGCTGTTCTTCCAGAGAACTCAAGTTTGATTCCTGGAACCTACATGGCGGCTTATAACTGTAACCCCAGAAGACTCTGACCCTTCCTTCTGGCTCTGTGGGTACCAGGCATGCACATGGAGTATAGACATGCATGCAGGTGAAAAACTCATACACTTAAAATAGAATAATAAATCTTTTAAAAAATGTTTAAAAAGAAGAAGTTCAGGGTCACCCTCAGCTACATAGCAAGTTTAAGGCCAGCCTGGAATACATATAATTCTGTATCGATGATGATGGTGGTGGTGATGATGGTGGTGGTGATGATGATGGTGGTGGTGGTGATGGTGAAGATGATGATGATGGTGGTGATAATGGTGGTGATGATGATGGTGGTGGTGATGATGGTGGTGATGATGATGGTGGTGGTGATGATGGTGGTGATGATGATGGTGGTGGTGATGATGGTGGTGGTGATGATGGTGGTGGTGATGGTGGTGGTGGTGATGATGATGATGATGATGGTGGTGGTGGTGATGATGATGATGATGATGATGGTGGTGGTGGTGATGATGATGATGATGGTGGTGATGATGGCTGGAGTTTCGCTGCCTGGGGGACCAGCCCCCACCAGCACAGGGCTCAAAGGGAATCTACAGAGTCAGCATGCTATGACTTTTTTATCTGAGGGAGTTAGGGAAAAGACACCATACACTCTCTTGCTGATTTCCTTCTTTATTCTTCTCTATTCTTCTACTATATATTTTTTCTCTACGGCTTATATACCCCAAAAAAGTTTTTCAAGGAATATAGGAATTGCAATGTGGTTACATTTTATTTTTCAAGTGAATGATCACAATGAATACGGGCAAAAACCAGCATGTTTTCCATACCCCTTACATGATTAAACATTTTACATATTACAGGTGAAAACAAATTACCCCAAGAATCCACGTGCATTCATACCCAAGCAACTTGTTATAGATTAACAGTGTAAGCAAGCAAGGTGTTCTTTTACTGGCCGGCTGCATTTTATGGTTACAAAGAGAGGACCAATCACTTTATTACTTAAATTGAAAGGTAATCTTATAAGGAATCACAAACCTAAACTTTTATACATGAAAAACAATCAGTCAGCTCTACTTTAAATCTTTAGGGTGCATACCCACTCATCAATAGTTTTTTATATACAGGAGATTGAGGGCAAAAATGAGTATAAGGAATTAATCATCACTTTTGGTCATCAACCAGTCCTAGAAAGAAAGGCACATCAGCTAATGATAATTGTTCTTATTTCCTGACTATGTGCCTTTCTAAAACTTTAGATTGTCTTCTTGGGTTTTTCACCTCAAAGCTATTTGACAAAAACATCTTAGTCTAACTTTAAGTTATTTTCAAAGCTATGTTGTACCCTGAAATCTGTGAACATATCTCTCAACATTAAGATTAAAAGAATTTAAGCTAGCTGGGCTACTGGGACTCAACTGCTTTTCTTAATCATTAACTTAAGCCACAGTCTGTATGGCTCCTCAATAGAAACTCATGTGTTGTAGCTGTGTGACACATCCTTGTTTATATATTTAATCATCAAACTCTATTTAAACTAACATTATTATTATCAATTAGACAGTACAGCTTAAGAAGAAATCATCTTCATAATAAGCCACAGGTAAAAATGCCCAATAGAACAGGATGTTTCCATGAGATAAACACACTACATCACAGGCAGTGAGGATCTCCCCACACCCATTCACACCAGGCCAGATACCAGAGAAAGATGGCAGCCGCAAACATGTGAAGGCACAGCAGAAGCAAAAGACATTCTGGAGTCTGTGGTCTCGGGGCCTCGCCTATCCAAGATTCACCCATTAGGGAGTTGCCTCCTGGTGGGGTGACACCCTGAAGTCAACAGCCATCTGCTGCTCCTCTGACATGGCCACCATGTACCTATAACTCCGGCACTGGAGAGGTAGAGCTAGTTGGGCCTTGCTGGTCTAGTACTGTAGCTGAATCAATGAGCCACGAGTTAGTGAGAAACCCTGCTTCAAAAAATAAGGTAGGAACAATGGAGGATCATGCCCGACATTGACCTCTGGCCTTTATAGACGGACATACACCTGCATACAATAGACACATGTACACATACACAAATAAATGCTATGCTGGAGTCCCCCAGCCCTCATCCCTCCAGCCCCATATTTCTTCCTCATGCTGCAGTTGGTCCCTGCTGAAAGTCCTAGCCAGCAGCCCTGTCTCCTTCCACCTCCTGAGAGTCATTTGGAAGTAGAGTTTGTATGTGCACAGCTAAAGTAAAGTAAGGCTCTTTTAGCCTTCCTCCAAGAGTGTCTTGGCCTCTGCATCTATGAAATTCTTCACCCTGCTCTATTGGTGAAATTATTAAGGCCACTCCACGTAGTTAAAAGGGAGGTTTATTTTGTGGGGTAACTTACAAGTGAATGGACAGTTTACAGAGTCTGGGAAAGGCGTGGTGAAGTCCGGCGGTGTTCTCTGGAGAACTCTGCTCGGTCCACCTCCAGCGTCCAGGGTCCAGGAACCAAGAGAGCCGGCCCATCCGGATCTCGGGTCTTCAGGGTCCTCTCTTGGCCCCGCCTTGTAGGCGTGACAGTTACCTAAGCCTCAATGGGGGTTGGAACTTCCAGGTCAAAGCTGGAATGGCTACCCACTACACTGCTCTGTGACCCAATGCTTCTTTCTCCTATTCCTATTTCCTTTTTATCCACTTTGTGACTGTTCCCTTTCCCTGGTCACTCCTCGAGTCATTCTTTGATGAGCCACCTGTCTGTGGTCTGTCCTCACTTTCCTCAATCACCCCCTGGGCCTGGAAATGGGGGAGTGCTGTGGGATAATGCCCTTGTACACTGGTTTAATAAACCGCTGATGGGCCAGTCGCCAGGCAGGAAGTATAGGTGGGGTGAGCAGACAAGGAGAATTCTGGGAAGAGGAAAGTTGAATTAGGAGTCTCCAACCAGACACAGAGGAAGCAAGATGTGAAGGCAGAACTGAGAAAAGGTACCAAGCCACGTGGCTAAACGTAGGTAAGAATTATGGTTTCAATTAAGTGTAAGGGCTAGTCAGTAATAAGCCTGAGCTAATGGCCGAGCAGTTATAAATAATATTAAGCCTCTGTGATTATTTTATAAAAGACTATGAGACCATGGGTAAGAGATTTGTTCCGACTGCAGGGCCCGGGCAGGACCGGAGAAATCTTCCTACAGGGGAGACCAAGGACGTTGCTTGGAGAGAGATGGGCAGTGGGGAGGGGGGAGGAGGGAGGATGACCTACTCCCTTCTCTCTGCTCCAGTGGGTGGCCATGTGGATTTTGATGACTTTGTGGAACTAATGGGACCTAAGCTCCTGGCAGAGACAGCAGATATGATTGGTGTAAAGGAACTGAGAGATGCCTTTCGGGAGGTGAGTGGCAGCTGGCGACAGGCAGGGGTGGGCAGGCTGAATCCCAGGCTCAGGATGACTATGAAGAGTTCTAAGTCCCCGGGTCCCCCGCCACGGGAGGGAACTTGGCTAGCAAAGGAACCCTGGGATGGGGGGCACTGCTCAGTCTTGAGTCTGCTCCCCATCCATGCTGCTCTCTCCTCTCCCTTCACCCTCTCCAGTTTGACACCAATGGCGATGGGGAGATAAGTACCAGTGAGCTTCGAGAGGCCATGAGGAAGCTCCTGGGCCATCAGGTGGGTCACCGAGACATAGAAGAGATTATCCGAGATGTGGACCTCAATGGAGATGGACGAGTGGACTTTGAAGGTAGGCGGTGCTTAAAAATGGGTGAGAGCCGGGCGTTGGTGGCGCACGCCTTTAATCCCAGCACTCGGGAGGCAGAGCCAGGCGGATCTCTGTGAGTTCGAGGCCAGCCTGGGCTACCAAGTGAGCTCCAGGAGAGGCGCAAAGCTACACAGAGAAACCCTGTCTCGAAAAACCAAAATAAAAGGCACGAAAAAAAAAAAAAAGGGTGAGAAACAAGCCAGCCGGGGAGCCCCCTGACTGCGCATGCCCCATGCTGTCACCAACCCAAAGCAAGCTTTCATGCTTCCTCCTTGCCTTTCTTCCACCTTACCTGTGTATACGCTGACCCACCTCCCACCCCCACACCCATTGGTACAGCCATCTACTTGGCCATCACCCGTCCATTTCTTCTGTCCGGATGCCTGTTCGGTTTTTCATCATCTCTCAAAGCCACCCGCACAACCCCTGATCCATGCATTTTATCCATCCATGCATGCATCCCTTCATTCTGCTATCCATCCATCCGCACACACATCTCAGCATCTTTGACCCTGCCCACATCTCTCTGTTCCCCCACACCTCTGTACTTTGTCCATATAGTCATACACTTCCCGCTGCCTGTATTTCCACCCATAATTCCATCGGCCTCTCTGTCTGTTCAGACATTTCCCCATCCGTTTTATACCCATCTGTTCATACATGTATCCATCCTTGTGTCCGTCTGCCCCATCTGTCTGTTCCCCGCTATTTTCTGAGGACCACACTCCTTGGCCTGACCTCAGGCCTCTGACATCTGACCACAGCTCACTAGCCCAGCCATAGCATCTACCATTCCTCCACTCTGAAATACTGGAGATATGTGAACCTGTGAGGCCGTCCCGTGAATACGCTGTTCTTTGTGCAAGGTGCCTTTCGTTTTATTTTCCACTTGGGCTAAATTGTTTTAATTGCATCCATCCATCCATCTATCTATCTATTTTCTATCTATCTATTTTCTATCTATCTATCTATCTATCTATCTATCTATCTATCTATTATCTATCTATCTATCATCTGTCTATCTAGAAAGTGTGTGTGTGTGTGTGTGTGTGTGTGTGTGTATGTGTGTATGTGTGTTCCATGGCGTGAGTATGGAGGTCAGAGGATAATCTGCAGGAGTTGTTTTTTTTTTGTTTTGTTTGTTTGTTTGTTTGTTTTTCTTCCATCAGGTGGGTCCTGGAGATCAAACTCAGGTCTTCAGGCTTGGCAGCAAGCACCTTTACCTCCTAAGCCATCTCACCCACCCTTGAATGAAACACTATTCGTTTTCCAAGACCCAGTAGGAGGAGTTCTTCCCAGAACACCTCTTCCCTCTTCTGCAGACTGAGCCTCCTTTTTCTGGCCTTTGTAGCCCTTCCCAGGGCTGCCTCACAAAGATGCAGGGTGGAGGCGGGGAGGACAGCGCAGCAGCCTCGAAGCAGGGGCGATCAGGAGGGGCCTTGGCGGCAGTGTTCTGTGCTGGCTCCTGACTGCCTCTGTCTCCACCCGCTCCTGTCCCCTTCCCAGAGTTTGTCCGGATGATGTCCCGCTGAGGCCGCCAGGGCTTCTCCAGGACTGCCAACTCCCACAGGCGGGGAGAAGAGCCGAGCTCGCCTCACTCCGCAGTAGATGCCGAGAGCCCAGGATGTTAACTGGCGGATGGGGCCTGCCTGCACCCCGGGGAGGTGCCCACCCCGGACCCCCACCCCTCCGCACTGTGAAAGACTCACAACTCCTGCAACTGGAAAAAGGGGGCGCCCGCCGGCGAGGAGGCCGCAGTGCCAAGCCGGTAGAGGACATGCAAGGCGCCAAGTGCCATGTGCCCAGCCGCTGCTGGCTGGGTGGGCCAGGGAGCCCACCAGCAGACCCCACACAGCATGTCTGCCCCGGGGCAGAGCCTTTCAGCGCCCTCCTGAGCTCTACGCCCGTCCCAGCTCGCCTAGCCCTTTGATCTCAGAACCAATAAAAAAAAAAAAAAAAACAAAAAAAAAACGAGAATGACAGCCAAGGTGTTCTTTGCTTTGGGCCTGGTTAGAGGATGGATATTCACCTTCCCCCAGAACCCCCAGCATGTCCAGTATTGGATGGAATTTCTTGCTTGCCACATATGCTGACTGAGCGACTGTTCTGTACCCAGCAATTTCCATTCTCATCTATGACATAGGCCGGAATGTGGCATTTTTCAAGACAAGGTTTCTCTGTTTAACAGCCCTGGATATCCTGGAACCCTGGACCAGGCTGGCCTCAAACTCGCAGACATTCGCCTGAGATTCTAAGAGAGACCGCTATGGTTAGCTGGGCAGCTGCCCCCAATAAGACCTGGTTCTTTGTTTCTTGACAGAGTCTGGTTGACCTTTTACTAAGCCAAGAATAAGCTTGAATTTTTTTAAATTGTTTTATTTGTTATGAGTACAGGTATTCGGCCAGCATGTACACCTGTACACTGTGTGAGTTCCTGGTGCCCACAGAACCAGAAGAGAGGGTTGGATGCTCTGGAACTGGGGTTATAAGCTGCCATGTGGGTGCTGGGAATGGAACCCAGGTGCTCTTAACCTCTGAGCCATCTCTCCAGGTCTGGCCTTGGCTTTGATCCTTCACCCCTGACCTCAGGAGTGCTGGTGTTACTGGGGCACATTATGGCCCCTGGTTTATGCAGGGCTGAGGATCAAACCCAGGGCTTCATCCGTGCAAGCAAGCATTCTGCCAACGGAGCCAGATCTCCAGCCCCCCCACCCCCATTCCCTTTTGACACAGGGGACAGGAGAGACAGGATTATGTAAGGAGAGGGAGGGTGAGGACAGGGGATGCACCGAGTAGGGCCCCAGCACCTCCTGACCTCCGGACGATTTCAGGCTGCTCAGGGAGAGAGATGTGGTGGATAAACACTCATATATGACTACAGAGCCTGATCCTGCAATGAAGGAAGCATACGCAGACCCTAGGCAGGGCATACGGAAGCCTGGCCTGCTGTAGGGAGGCGAGAAATGCTCTCCTTAGGAAGTGATGTCAAGGGCTTTGCTCTGGAGGAAATCCCAGAGTGTGCAAATAGCCAGATAAAAACCCGCTGAGATGGACAGCAGTTGTGTGGCCGTCAGGCCTTGGGCTTGTTTACTTGTGTGGCACTGGGTCGCGTGTGCCCTCTCAGAGCCCGTTTCCTCCGGTGTGATGTGGGGATAATAAAGAACAAGGCCAGTGCACACTGGGGGGAATTGGCTTGTGCATCTTCAGGAATATCGTTTGCGGACTGCCATGGAACCACATCGCCCGGCGATGTGGAATAGAGCCACTGAGATCACTGTGTCAGTCTCCAGAGCTGGCGGGTGGAAGGGCCTCCAAGGAGGTATCTGTTAGTGGAAGTGGTCTGGAGTCTCTGGGGCAGGCTTGGAGCACGCTTGGGTGGACATACGGGGATAGCTAACAGCCGCAAGCCTCTGTTTCCCCCCTTCAGCATGCTGAAGAATCACCTCAAGCTGGGTGTGGAGACGTATGCCTTCAATCCCAGCCCTCGGGAGGCAAAGGCAGGTGGATCTCTGTGAGTTCGAGGCCAGCCTGGTCTACAGAGCGAGTTCCAGGATAGCCAGGGCTACACAGAGAAATCTTGTTTTGAAAAAAAAAAAATCACAAGTTTTATTTTTTAAGAATTACATTAGTTTATTTATTTTATTTTGCATGTATGTGTGTGGGCCTGTGTGTGAAAGCCAGAGGACGACTTTTGGGAGTCAGTTCTCTTCTACCACGTGGTTCCTGGCCCTTAAACTCCAGCTCTTGGGCTGGTCAGCAAACCTTACGCACTGAGCCGTCTCAGCAGCCTACCTGAAGGACTCGCTACATCACAGATCGGGACCCACCTCTGATTCTGATGCCATGTTTGGGGCAAGGTCCAGGATTTCCCATCCTTAACAAGATCTCAGAGGATTCTGAGGCTGACGGTCTGTGGACCACAGGACTCCTCCATGGTAAGTTCCAGATACATGTGTGCAGGTGTGCTTCCGGGCATCTGAGGCAGGCCTGGGAGCGGGGGTGTCCTCTAAAGGCGAGAGTAGGGAGGTGGCCGGAGCATTCTGTAGCCCCAGGTGTCACAGCGGAGGGAGGGAGGGGCACTTGTTCTCAGACCTGGCAGGAAATGTGGGAAGGCCTGTGGGCCCCAGTCAGACGCCTGGGTAATCCGCATGTCCCAGAGGCCAGCAGGGCTGGGAGCTCCAGATTCTAATAATCCAATTCTGAGACTAAGCCCTTGGCTCCGTGCCCCACTAGGCAGGCCTACAGCTCTGCTTGTTCCTATACTGGCTTAGCTCTGCTCAGGGACTCCAGATCCGTGCTTTTCAGAAATGTAATAGCTTGTAGCCCCATTTGAAGAGAAAGGGTCTCTGTAGACAGCCCTGTCGGCTGGCAGGGGGAGCCCTCCAGAAGCCCGCCCAGGAGAAAGTGGAGCAGACGGGGAGCTAGGGCACCTCCATAGCTAGTGTGTGGTCTCTTAAAGCCATAGACTCAGCAGCTGTGATAAAGGGACGCGAGAAGTTAGGCCCCTGCTGAAAGGCCTGTGAGTACTCACTCAGGCAAGGGGCGGGGGCGGGGCTCCTGTCCCCTCTGATGCCCGGGACTCCGCCTTTGCATCTTAGCTCCTCCCACCCATAGGGTCTTTAAAGATTAGGGTTCCATGACTTCTAGACCCAAGATACATTTCCCTAGGCAAAGGTTCCCTCTGCTACCCAGGGCACTCCCCGTGGGAGCCGCAGGTGTTACCTGGGCAGAGCTGGGCAAGCCTATAATCCTAGCACTCAGGGGATGGAGAGGAGAGGATTGTGAAATGGAGGCCAGCCTGCGCTATAGAATCACACACACACACATACACACCACCCCCTACACCACGTGCATACTCTAAACAGACAAATAAAATGTAATTTCAAAATTAAAAAAAAACCAAACTGCTAGGGTGTGGCTTAGTGGTTAGAGCACTCCCTTACCATTCACAGAGGCCATAGGTTCATGGATTGCTCCCCCAATCCCAGCTCATCAAAACCAAACAAACAAACAAAAGGGCACTTGCCACAGAGCCTGGTGACCTGAGTTCAATCCCCGGGACCCAAGAGATCAAAGGAGGGAATGACTCCTGAAAGTTCTCTGATCAGCGTCCCCCATGTATGAGATGGTACACCCCCAAATAAATAAATACTTAAACAAACAACAAAAAATACTCCCTCAGAACAAACAAAACAAAAAAACTATAAAACAAAGAGCATAGCAAAAAAACAGAAGATGAGCTGGGTGTGGTATCGAATGCCTTTAATCTCTGCACTCGGGAGGCAGAGGCAGGAGGATATCTGTGAGTTTGAGGCCAGCCTGGTCTACAGAGTGAGTTCCAGGCAGCCAGGGCTACACAGAGAAACCCTGTCTCGAAACACTCCCCGCCTAAAGATTTTATTTTATGCATATGGGTGTTAGCCTGCATGTATGCATGTATGTGCAGTACATGCATGCTTGGTCCCATTAGATGCCAGAAGAGGGCATTGGATCCCCTGGGACTGGAGTCATAGAGGGCTGTGAGCCACCACGTGATTGCTGGGAACCAAACTCAGACACTCTGCAGGAGCAGTAAGTACTCTTAATCACTCTCTCAAGCCCTAATTTAAAATTTTTTTAAATTATATGTATGTGTGTGCATGTGTGTGCATGGGGAGCAGGTGGGGGTGTCTGTACATGGGTGAGTGCTGTGCCCACAGAGTCCAGAAGAGGGCATCAGACCCCCTGGAGCTGGAGTTACAGTTGGTTGTGAGCTGCCTGACCTGGCTAGGTGCTGAGGACCAAAACTCGGGTCCTCTCTCAGTACTCTTCCCTACAGGTCCATCTCTCCAGCCCCAGTGGAATTAACATCTATGCAGGAACCTCCCGTTGACAAAACAGTCTCGGCTCAGATCCAGGATCTGGCTTGATTATCTGGAAGTGGTTGCCCATGCCTCTTGGTCCTGAAAGGTGGTCCTGGTCCTGTTGTGCCTGGCAGGCTCAGATTGCAGACCCAGACTGTCCCTCACTCGTCGAGGTGTCCGTCACCTGCTCCTGCTCTCCGCTGACCACCACTTCTAGAGTGAGGACAGAGTTCCGAGTTTTGGTTGACATATAAAACGCTCCTTGCAGGACACAAGACTTGGTCTTGGTCCTATCTGGCAGCTCTACTTCTAGAAGTGCTGGAACTTTGGGGGCAACAGGAAGAAGTTCAGAGGGGCCGTAACCTGTTCTGTCTTCTCTTTCTCTGCCTCCCGCTTCCACCACAGGGCAAGGAAGCTGTCAACAACATGTTCCCTACACCATGATGTTTTCCCCAAGCTTGTGGGGCTGTGCCATCATGGGCTGACCTCTCTGAAACCCCGAGTCAGACTAAACTTTTTTCCTCTTGGAGTTATTATGTCTGGTACTGGTCACAACTATGCCAAAGGAACCAACATGCCCTCCGTTAGCCTCATTCTCTATCCTTAGCAACACCTAACCAGTCGGTGGTCACAAGGAAATAGCTCCTTCAGGGGCTGGAGGGATGACTCCACAGTTAAGAGCATTTATTGCTCTTAGAGAGGGCCCAGGTTCAGTTTCCAGCACCTACGTATGGACTCACAACTGTCTGTAACTCTAGTTTCAGGGATCCAGCACTCTCTTCTGACTTCTGAGGGCACCAGGAATGCATGATGCACCTACACTTATACACACAAAAGGAAGGAAGGAAGGAAGGAAGGAAGGAAGGAAGGAAGGAAGGAAGGAAGGAAGGAAGGAAGGAAGGAAGAACGGAAAGAAGGAAGGGAGAAAGGAAAGAAGAAAGGAAGGAAAAAAGGAATAATGGAAAGAAGGAAGGAAAGGAAGGAAGGAAGGGAGAAAGAAAAGAAAGGAAGAAAGGAAGGAGCCCTTTAATCCCAGAACTAGGGAGGTTGAGGCTGGCAGATCTCTATGAGTTCCTGGCCAACCAGGGCTGCATAGTGAGACCTTGTCTCAAAAAAGAAAAGAAAAAATGTCCATGCATGGTGCTTAGTGTAGGGTGTGGCTCAAGTCCTTTACACAGACAGTTCTCTCTGGAATTTTCTTTGAGCTAGGGTCTTATAGCACAGCTTTAACCTCTCCTAGCTGGAGTGCCATGTGTCACCTTAGAAGTGACCAGAAAGCAAAGTATAAAGGTGAACTCCTGTAACTCCAGCACTCAGGAGGCGGAGAGTTAGGTGGATCACGGTTCTGTGCCAGCCTGGGCTGCACGGCAAGACTGTGCCAATATACAAAACAAAACAAACAAGATTGCCTTCAGTGCTCGGGATGGAGCTCTGTAGAGTGTTTACCTCGCATTCACAGAGCCTTGGGATCAATCCCCAGGTCTCTGGAAATGGGGCATGGTGGAGTATGTTTGCAATTGCAGCACATAAGAGGTAGAAGCCGGAGTTCAGTTATCCTCAGCTACAGAACAAGTTGAGCTCAACCTGGGATACATGGGATCCTTTCTTAAAAGAAAAAAGAAAAATGTCCTTGGCATTCCCACCCCGATGCATTTTGTCCTTAACCCAGGGAAAAAGGCAGTTGTCTGAAGTTTTGCTGTCTGGTTAAAGACGATGGACTTCTCGGGTGAGGAGAACCAGGCAGAGTGGAAAGTGACTTGCCCAAGGCCACCCAGAAGCTTGCTCTTTCTGTCCCCTCCAGCTCCTGCTGTGAGTCATATCCTCGGCAGGAGAGCAAAGGCCTGCCAATCCCGCCTCCTTCCCCTGAAGGTGGAGACCCGGTCAGGTTTCCCACTGAGTTTCCTACTGACAGGGAGCTGAGGCTAAGAGGTGGCCATGGGCAGGGTCTCTGCCTCTCTGGGTGGCTCTGATCCCTCTTCGATCTGACTTCCAAGAGGCCCAAGGTGAAGAAACTTGGCTTTGAGACCAGACCACCCACCTCAGCAGCCGAGGACTGCTTGGGTGACCAAGCAGCCAGCAAAGTGGCCCCCACCCACCCTCTGTGTTTTCCTCCTGAGCTTTTATTGTGAGCTTATCCTTAAGGGGGAAAATATCCCATTAACTTAAAATAGACCAGACTTAATTAATAGCATGCTTTGTTCTCAGGATTCTTATCTGTACCGGAAGACACACCTCTTTTCGGTTTTGTGGGTCAAGGTGAAGTTGCCTCTGGGGGCTCATAAACGGCTGCTCCGTTTTCCATTTTTGAACTCTGGTTCCCTTTGGCTTTTTCCTCCCATGGGTTGAAGGGTTTTTCCCAACTCGTTAGCCTGGCCTGTTCACCAGGGCCTTTTCTACTCTTAGATTGCCAGCATGACACGTTATAATTATTTCTTCTTGTATGATTAATAGCTACTGTGTACTAAATACCTTAGCCAGGCCCTCTGCTGAGGGTTTCTCAAAGTTCTGTGTGTGGCTATTCTAATTACATCTATTAGATGAGGAAGCTGGGGACTCCCAGGTTCCACAAAGCTCCAAAAAGTAGAAGCAGGCTTTGAATCCTGGTCTCTGTGTCTCCAAACACTCAAGGCTTACTTATCCACATTTACCTATGCACTCAATGGTCACACTTGCTCTTGGGCAGGTGAGGTAGCCTAGGAGGTAAGGGTCCTTGTTGCTATCCTCAGCTACAGAGCGAAATTGAGGCTGGCCTGGCTTTGGTGGGGGTTTGTCTAAAAAACAGGACAAAAAGAAGAGGACAGCAGGCTAGCTCCGAGGGTAAAGGCACTTGCTGTCAAGCCTGATGACTGGAGTTCGATCTCTGGGATCCACACGATGCAAGGAGAGAACTGACTCCTGAAAGTGAGTGTGGAACCCATGCTGTGGAACACACCTAAGTGCCCCCACCCACCACTAACAAATAAATCTGGTTTTTCAAAAAGCTCTTTTTATTCTCTTCACTTAAAACTTCTTTTATCTCTCACAGTCTTAGGAGATATGAACAATTATTCTTTATCACAGAGGCTGAAACCGAGGCACAACGAGATGAATTCCTTTCCCCAGTAACACCCGGATACCGGGTAGAGCTGTAATTTGCATCAGATACGGCCTCTTAGGGAACCGGTATCACAGCATACGTAGATTAGAAGCTAAACATCGTTGTTCAGTTTTATCCAAATTACTTTACCTTCCTCAACTTTTTTAGTTTCTCATCCGTAAAACTGGGGACATTTCCTGTTTTTCAGCTTCTTGAGGTGGCTGTGAGATTCATACGCGTGGGAACAGGACGGCTGTTGAGAACCTGCTGTCGGGGCCCGTCTTGGCTACAGTCCTAATCTTGGTTTTGGATGGCTGTATGATCTTTTTCAAGTTCCCTTCCATGTTGCCTGCATTTTTTTCTGTTTTGTAGCTCGGCAAGGTAGCAGAGGCTTGTTTATCCAGATACTGATCCAGAAGGCTGAGGCAGGAGGCTCACAAATTTGAGGCCAGCCTAGACAACTTAGCAGTGAGAGACAGATTCAAAGAAAATAATTGGGGTCTGGAAATGCATCTCGCGGGTCACAGCGCTC